>CATIWF010165909.1:0-24200 GCA_949630135.1 Balakata baccata
TATTCACATAAGATAAATTTCAATTTTACCGACTGTTTATTACAACTAATTTTGTTTTTATTAAAATTTATGTGGACATTTCATGTTATAATTCTGTTAAAGAGATTAAAGGGTGTTTGAGAGTGCTGTTAAGTGTTCCAAAAGTAGGTTTTGAATTTTTTTGATTTAATTGACTATTTTTTTTAATTTTTATGAATTATTTTTTTTTCAAATATACTTCTGGAAAAAAATATCTATTTATCTGTATTTACCAAAAATAGTTTTCAAAACTAAAAAAAGTTAAAAATACAAATTTTTTTTCCTGAAAAATGTTTTTTCCAAACACAATGCTAAATGAACTTTAATAGTTGAAGACATAAATACTATTTAGTTACAAAATAAAAGTTGAGGTACTTTTGTGTTACAAGTTATTTTTAAAGTACCAAATTGTTACAATTTACATAATTGGAGTACTTTTGTGTTACAAATAATCTTTCAGGTACCGAATTGTTATGAGTTAAATAATTGAGACACTTTTGTATTACAAATAATCTTTCAGGTATCGAGTTATTACGAGTTATATAATTGGAGGATTGTAGATGAAATTCACCCATATGAATGGTGAAATACACTATGCCTTGTCCTCCCTTGATTTTCTTGATGCAGGTTCCTGGATTATTGATACAGGAGCCTCTAGTCACACGAGCTCCAAACTAAACCTTTCGCATATAGTTCATACCCCACTAAATGACGTTTCAATCCGTTTACGTAATGGTATAAAAACGTTTGTTAAACATATAAGTCATACAACTTTACACTCAAAATATTAGAAAAGTGCTCTAAAGGAAATTACCTTTAGCACTTATTGTACAAATCTATTTAATTAATAAAAGATTTTTTCATTAATTTGGTATTCATTTGATATATAAATTGATAGTGATCTTAAATCAATTAATGAAGTCTTTGATACATAACATAGCATGAAGGAAATCATGATAAGATCATAATAATGAGATTCTTATCATGTGTAATTATATTAGTATCTAAATTATCCATAGTCATAGGATTAATAAGACGAGATATTATGAATCCATATATATTAGTACATGTTATATTCCTTGATTGGATCAAATAGTAGATCTCATAATATATAAACATGTGACGTTTAGAAGGTAATTGGATAACTAACAAATGATTCACCACTCCGAATAGAGAGTGTATACCCATGGCTACTTGTCGGGATATTACTTAGAATCTCTGGCCACAGTAGAAATGTTATGAAGATGATTTTCAGTAACATGTCTACTAGAGTAATTAATCTTCAGGACAAGATCCAACATCACTTGGGCCAGGTGTGATGTAGTCAGTCTAGCGGGAGTTGACACATTGTCTATACTCTGAACCGAGTGAGGTATATAATGATGAAAAGATAAATCACACAGAAATTGTCTATGGAAAGGTTCGTAGTCAAACCACTAATTTTCCGGTCAATTGAGGGACATGATGTATTGCTAGATACTGTTCATGACTTGCTTAAATTAATTGATAATTTAAGTGACCAACATAACCGGGAATCTAATCGGTCATATGCACTGGAGATGTGAAGAATGAGTAATATGACTTTGGATGAGATTCAAAAATATGAATGAATTATTTCGAATCGGATTGTGGGAAAAAATCACTCCAGGGGGGAGGGGTGACGGGCCCTAGCTGGGCCCAACCTTTCATTTTCTCCTCTCTTCAATTTTGATCAATGAATCTGATTTTCTTTTGGATTTAAAAGACCTCAAAAGATAGAAAATAGAGAAGAAAAAATTTTTGAGAGAAGAAAAATTTTTGGAGACAACAAGAGTTTAATTTTTTCTCTCAAAGAAACATATTCATTGCTAGCACTTTGAGGTGTGTTCAAGCCATCACCCTAATAGTTTCATCCTTTCATCTTCGCGTGAATATTGTTAGAGACAATCTGAGATTGGATTGTTGTGGTTTGCTATAACCCAACAAGGTGAGAAGTTGAAGAAAAATAAAAAAATTATAAAAGTATAATCTGAATTTTCTTTTTGTTAAATTAGTTTTAATTGACACAAGTTGATTTTTTTATTTTGGGTTTTGAAAAATTTTAAATTCCGTTACCTAACATGTATGTGATATATACTCAAAAACCATCATTGATATCAGAGCCCCTTTATGCCCATTAAAATTAATTTTAATTTAAGGTGCAATTAGATTGTACGATTTTGATGATTTTGGATATTTTAATTTGTAAAATTGAAATTATTTGTAAAATTTGTTTTACATATTTTTCTTTCTATAATCTGATCATGAAATGATTGAAGATGATTATATTGATTGAAAAATGGTTTGAATTTGATTCAAATAATTAATTTCGAATTTATTACAAAATTGCTGAAAATTGAATTGTTGATGAACATGTAATGTTATTTGGCTTAATTGGTTGGGTTGTTCATATTTTTCTTCTAATTTGATTATAGAAAAATAATTTAGACATATTGAGAATGTGTTTAAACCTTTGGGTCTAATAATTAATTAAAAATTATTTTAATTAATTTTTTCAAACAAATATCGAAACAGGTCTGTTAAAAGTACTTGACATAACTGTTTTGTTTGATATTTTTTGTATCTGAATATTTCGTTTTTAGCACCTTGAAATAATTTTTATGTGATTAAAAATATGTTATTTTGATGTTAGATGTATGCCAAAATTAATTTGCACTAATTTAGACTTCCAAATTAATTCTAAACAGTAAATAGGTTATTTTAAGTGTCTTATATATTGGTTCGTTTGTTTTGATAATTTTGGCTTGTGCTAAAATTATTTTGATAGACTTGAGCTGGCCTAAAGATGTTTAAAATGATAATTTGAAGTTCTAAAAATTTTTGAAAGTTAATTTAAGTTGAGCAAATGACATATCTAGTATGACTAGAAAATGTCATGTATGTTAAAATTAAATTGTTTAATTTTTGACATTATAATAATTTGATTTTAAGGTAAATTAATTTTGTATTAATTCTGAAAATATGAAATTTAATTTAATTTGATTAATTATTAAGTTCTACATTAAAATGAAATACATAATTAAATTGACCGAAACAACATAAGTTGGCAATTTCGGTTCAAGTGTGAATCGACTTTAAAATTTGAAATCCAAAATTATCACTACCTATTTTATTTTAATTTTATGCATTAGAGAATACATGCTAGGGGTGTATAGAAAGACATGATGGATGATTATGGACTTAGGCCCAATATGATTGAGCATGCATGATTTTTGTTTTATAGTAAATAGGGCCTGTGTGTCTTTGCCTATCTCTTCTTTCTCATGTATTTTTTTTCCCA
The DNA here is from genome assembly GCA_949630135.1 of Balakata baccata. NCBI lineage: Eukaryota > Viridiplantae > Streptophyta > Magnoliopsida > Malpighiales > Euphorbiaceae > Balakata > Balakata baccata. Next base: position 3,338 of record CATIWF010165909.1, read on the forward strand.
TTTTACTCATCTCAAATGTAAATTGAAATTTTCTATATTTGAAATATGTAATTAAATTACATAGGATTAGGATAAAATGGAGGTGCAAAGAAGTAGGAAGCAAAGGAGATGATGTCATAAACAAGAAGACTTAGAAGTAGGAATTTGATTTCTATTTTCGGGTTGTAATTCATGCATATACCTAGATAATACCTAGTCAGTCTTTCTTTGGCTCAAGAGAATGATTTTAGTATGTCCATAATCATGCCATATAGTTAATGTAACTATCTTTATAATAAAAGCATGCAATAATAACATGATGAGACTAAATTAATAAAATTTCTCGCTAAATAAATAATTATGTCTCACGCCTTCCATTAATATGGGAAGAACCAGAGTTCTTCTAGAGTTAGAGTTGTTGAGTTGCCTCAAGCTCACTCTATAAGAATATATTTGAACTATTGAAATTAGATTTTATGATTAATGGGTTAGACTTAACCAATATCATTGATTTGTTGGATTTGCGCCAAGGTCAATGAGTATTGGAGGCGAAGTTGGGTAAGTGTACATGAGTTGTGCATATATCAAGAGTTGATAGCCTAATGTGTGTGCACACATCAATTAGTTGATAGCATAAGATTCAATAGTTGTATGGAAATCCAATTGATATGGATCGGATACCCATAAACTAAACTAAGGATGGTTTGTTGAGTTGTTTCAAGGTCATTCTTATCAAATTGGATATCGAACCACTAGGAGAACTTCCATATAAGTTATCCTGGATCTATAGTGAGGGCTATGGGTTCACAACAAAATAGTGGGAGCCATAATGCATTTTATTAAATACCTAATATTATGCATTCATTTATGTACACACTTCTACAATCTCGATCTTTACTTCTAGGTTGTTAGAATTATATTATTCAATGTGAATCAAAGCATAATCATGAGTCGTACACTTTGACTAACCTAAGTTTCCTTGACTAGCATAAAACTGAGAATGGTTCTCAAATCCAAAGGGTTGCCAAAGTCTCAAAATAGCTATTTTCCTTTTCTTATTGCTTGAAATGCAAGTGTTATGAATAATTTGCATACAAGAAGTATATGCATAACAATGGATTGGACCTAAGTTGTTTAAACTTCAATAGTAGCATGGAAATGGATGTAAAACCATATGTATCATCTTAGAGAGATGGCCAATGAGCAAGCTCATACTGAGTGGTATGAGATATCTAAATTGCTCTACCACTCCAAGATGTTGGATGGGAGATCTAAAATATGACATGCATTGTAGATAAAAGGAAAAAGTTGGAGAGACATCTTAAATGGTACTTCCATTATGGCAAGAGTTGCAAAATGGAAATGGAATAACAAAGCTTATTTGGAGTTTTAAAGAAGCAAAAAGATAAGGCATATAGATGCACCTTCTATTTCAAGTAAATTTGATAAAGAGGATAACATTGTTTCTTGTAATAACACATGGGTATTAGATACTGCATGTAGGTTTCACATATACAAGATACGCAAGACCAAAGAAACAATACAAAGCTTAAGAAAGGAGAGTCGAAATTATACACATTGGCCATATAACAACAGTTGCTGCAGTAGCTATAGAGGCTTAAGTTTCAACACTCTCTAGTAAGCGTGAAAGTTTAAACAATTGCAATTTTGTTTTAGTTTATGAATAAAGAATATAATTTTGTTTAATAGTTGAACAAAAGTTTTTCATTTAAGCATTAAGAACAATTGTTGTTCTGTGTGGTCAAATGATATTCCTTATGCAAATAAAACATTATGCAGTAGAGTTTATGATCTTGAAATGCTTGATTCTATCCTCAATATTAAATTTAAAAGGGTTGATGACCCGAAACCATAAATTATGGCATTGTCAACTTGGGCATATAAAAGAGAATCACATGATGAGTAATGGTAACTTGGGGTCATTTGATTGTGAATCATGTGACACATTTGAATCTCATTTACTAAGCAAGTTAAAAAAAATCACTTTTTATGAAAAAGGATGAACATGCAAAAGGACTGATGGACTTTGTACATATAGATGTATGTGGACCAATGTTCATGCGTGCTGTAAATGGTTTTGTCTACTTCTTTACCTTATTTATGATCTATGATGCTCTACCTATACAACAGAACTATGCCTATTATTTCACCTAATAATAGGAACAATCCCACTATATATATAGAGTTCCACTATTTTTGCTTATCTTGTCCTATTACTGATTATTCATATTCTGGGTTACTATATTTTTTTTTCACGTCATATATAGTTTTGGGCATAGGCCCCATACATATACATAATACATATATCTAATACTATGTCATATACAAGCTGTTTCTATAGTACCCATATGTATGGATATACAAAATACAAAACATGATAAGCTAGACCCGCAAATCAGGTCTCAAATGTCTTCTCTTGATATGGGCTCTAGCAAACTTCTCTTCTTTCAGCTTTGTTATTTACAAGCTCCTTGACCTGCATGAGAAAAATTCATGCTAAGCTATCTCTAGCTTAGTGGTACATATAGGCATTGGGATTTTCCCATGCAAACATATAAACAAGGAATAACATATATCATGTCATAACATTATGTATCATGGAACATTATATCATGTTTATGAAAGCTATAGAAATGCTATATTACATGCAAACAATGTCCATGTTCATTTCATATTATATGCGTTAACCTCTTTACCATTATTCATGCTATCAACCTTTTACCATCAATCATAATCGTCATGTTCATTTTCTTTTCAATAAGTAACTTTGATAAATATAGCCCAAACCTCATTTCCTGGACTGGCTGGATCCGGGTATGAAGTAGGTGCACCCAGTCTAGGGCTAGTCATCCTACTCACTCTCTGTATAGTGTAATAAAGTAGGCACTCCCAGTCAAGGGTTAGACATCCTACATACCCACTGTGTCCTGTATAATCGTCCGAGCTCATCAAGTCAAAAGATTGAGTAAAATAATGGATATGAGTGCCAAGAATATGAGCACCCAGTCTAGGGTTAGCAACCATGTTCCCCTTTCATACCTCGTAGCAATATGTATTATTTATTCCCTTTATGGTGCACCATCTATCCTAAAGTAGTCCTTGGGTGGAGAAATGGGCATTTATACAAAGTAGCCCTTTGTTTCAATCTCATTCTTCTTGCTTCCATCATATTATTTATAATTCATGCATGTTCATATATCACATTTATACTTTTACATCATACTATGACATTTGTACATATTTGGCATGTTTCAGACCCACCAAAACATCATTAAAGCATAGGTCACTATTGCTGTGAATAGTATTGTCACGGCCATGACAAATTGGGCTGGTTGTGAAGGCTACTACCTCTATTTTCCATCAGCTATGAACAATGTCATCATGGTTATGACAATTTTAGCATGGTTGCGACAGCGGTTGTGAAAGGTCATAACTTGTGTCTATAATCAAATTTTATCAACATTTCACTTCTAATCACTTCCTAAACATGAATAGAACTCATCCATGGTTATTAGACACCAAAAGAAATAAGTTATCACAACTCAAATAAACCCCAAAAATGGGTCAAAACTAAGTTCATAATATACGTTTTATACATGCATCTTACCCTTTATAACACATTTGCTATTTTCATACTTATAACTATATTTATACATATTCAAATACTCTAATTAACCTTTCTAACATTTGATCATGCCATGTTATGCTTTCTTTTTATACAATATCCTATTGCTTCAAAAATAAGCAAGTTCAACAACATATAAGCGTATATTTCATCTGATACACGCAATTATCACATTTAAGGGGCAAATAACAATGCTTATATGTACAAACCTCTATTAAGAGTTTGATAAAAACTCAACTAAGGAGCTATCTACTCTCCTTATCGATCTCCTCCCTCTTGTCTTCCTATCACAAACAATACCACATATCAAATGCTAAGTCTATGGTAGTATGACAAAAATATAAAACTAACCCATACTTCCCAAACTATGGTTATAATGCATGATTTATACTCCATATCATGGTACCTCACTTACAATAACTTCAAAAATCACAAACACATACAAAATCCAACCACCCTTCATCTTCCTCCAAGGGTTTCCCTACCAACTAGCACAATCATTCCATATAACTTCATAATCACATCAAAGAGATGATCTTCTTCGATTTTCTTACCTCTTGAAAGAAGAAACAACCCTTGATCATGGAAGGAACTCATGGGCTCTCCTGCTTCAAAGGTTTCAAATTTGTATCTCACCATATACAAATATCCAAATTATGAGCAATCATGTACTACCCATTAACTAGGGTCTAGTCATTATGTATGAATACAAGACACATGAGGGGTAATTTGGTAATTAAAATACATATATATATATATAAGTTAGATTTAATCTGATAATGAAGTTATAATTAAGGTATATTGAAGGTATAATTGAGATAAATTGGTCGATTTTGGTTTCAGTTTTAAGAAAGGAACGAAATAAATCAATAATTATGAAAAATTAAAGTGTCATGACCATGACAAGGGGTTGTCACGGCCGTGACAATAAAAAAAGATGGATAAACATGAATGTTTGAAGTCGGTTATAGTAACTTTGCATGGCCATGATAAGGAACCTTCATGACCGTGAAAGGTGACTATATAAAGCTTTTTCCACAATCTTATCACCATTTTTCATCATCTTTTCCATCCTCAAACCCCAAACCCCTTTCACACACACCTAAGAACATCAAAGGAGTGATTCTTCATGGTTTTTGAGTGATTTAACATCAAAACAATAAAGAAAGCAAGATTAAAGCAAAATTTGAAGAAATCATCATCTTTGGTGAAGCAACATTGGTGTCCCAAAACTACAAATGGGCAGACAAAGGGCAGAAAATAGAACATGAATATAAATTGCATCAAAAATTACACAATTGTCCAATTGCTCTGAAATTTAGGTATGTTATATCCCTACATGTTAGCTTTAATTATAAATAAGAATCATACAAATTGGATTAGTATAGAAAATGTTATATGCTTGTGAACACATGAAGGTCACATTGCCATAATACCAAACCCTAGTTAATTGTCCATATTATGCATATTTCAATTTGTTTAAGTTTCACGGAGTTTATTTAGCTACCAATTGACTAAGTATACATTTAATTAGGCTCATAGCATATTGGGGACTTCCAAGGAGGTGGGAGACAATCAGTTAGAGGTTCACAATCAAAAGAAGATGTGAGTTTAATTATCAAACGATTTCTTTGGTACGTGTGATTGTTGCGTACAACATGTAATGTGACTTGATTTACTTTATTTGAATTGCATAATTGCTATGATATGATCAGTGAGACTGTATTGAATATAAAGTACATGTTTGTATTGCATGTAAAAGTTTTCTTCTTACAAGGCAATTGTTGACTGAAATTTATAATGGTTGATGTAAGAGGAATGATTGTTGCAAGTGCATATGCATATGGACTTAAAAGGCGTTATGACTAGCTAAATGACATTGTAAAACAAAAGAAGAGGCCTATGACCCAAACAAATGTTCAAAAGCAAAAGAAAATGTCAATGGCCTAACAAATGTGCAAATGTTATAAATGATCAAGCTGGCTAGCAAATGCAAATATTCACATGGAAACCCGGGATAGTGTTTGTTTAGCCTGGTCACAACAAAAAGAAAATAATATAAACATAAGCATAAGCAAATCAAATATTTACATGATTTAATATTATTTATATTCATATGATATTGATAAATAGAATGACATAAAATGCATATGAATAGAAATTATTACTTGTGATTGTGAATTGCTTGGTACTTTAGAAAACTTTTGATGATTATTCTCATTGAGTTGCAACTCACGAAATTGTATCATTTTCAGGTAGAAAAGAGTAGTTAACTCATTTTGGAGGTGCATACCACATAGGAGATATGGATCACAGGTTACTGGCCGAGTCTCACCATTCTCTCTCCTTGCATTGCATCTATATAGAGGAATATGAGATATATATTTTGGGTTGTATATTTGCATATGTATAACTATAGTAAATATGTAGTGATGTGTAAATGCATATTTGGCCTTGAACTTGCTACTTGCAATAATTCAATACAACATCTGAATTATTAGCATATGTAATAAATTATGTATATAGTCAAGCTGTTATGTTTTGCTGAATTGTTAAAAGCTACAAAGCGATACTATCATATGATTCAAAAAAAAGTATCGCTCATTATAAATAGGATATTGTCTTATTACTCTACAATACATGATATTACAACGTGTAAGTCATATATATATATGTTAAAATGAAACATTTTTCATGTTAACAACTTTCATCTATTCTGCATCTAATGTCCTCATATAGTAGGGTACTTATGACTGGTCAAGAACAGGATTGGCATCCGAACCAGTCCGAATTCTGAAGGCCATATATCATAACATACATAACATATTGAGGTAGTATTTATATCAAACTTTATCTAAGACAAATATCTATAACTTTTCTATTTTGACCATTTATAGATTATGTTTATAAGGCACTCAAAATGGGAAAAACAACTGACTGGACATGCAAATGACACTAAGCAGACAACTCAAATATAGAACAGACATGACTCTCTCGATCATAACTCAATATCTGCCCTTAATATGATCATGAAATTTAGTATATAGCTAGATACACAAAGGACTACAACTTTTGTGTTTTAAATTTCCTCAAATACATAATTTATCATATAGAAAAATAATCAAGACAGTGGGTAATTTAACTAGATTCCATAATCAAACCAGTCACAGTCATATGTCAATATATTTTAATAGATAGCAAATCATGTTAACATATTTATATAACCATAAACCTAAGATATAAAACTACAACTTTTATGTTTGGAGTCTCTTCAGATTTAGCCTTTAACATAAATAAAAAGGAACCCTAATTTGCTACCATGAAAGCAGAATTCAAGTAGCTCTCCCATGGCAATCAAGTAGTTTGCACTTCCTAAATTATATTCTATTAATCATAAATTAAAACTAGAAATTCATGGTGATAAACTAACCTTAAGATGTTCTTTTTTCTGATCTTATTGTTGGAAAAATTTGAGAGAAAGAATGAAGGGAAGAGGAGCAAGTTTTATGATTGAGGACAAAAAGAGGGCAATATTAAGGCTTTCTAGCTTTTTCCACCGCCTACATTCTTTGTTTTTTTAATTATTTTTTTTAATTTTTATTTATTTATTCATTTATTGCTTATTATTATTTCTTTTACAAATTTTCGTGTAAGTAGTCAATGCTAAAAATATAATTTAATCAAGTAGTCTGATTTAAACTAATCTAACTATGTCAAATCTTTATTTATTTAAATTTAATAATTTTATTCCATTTCATTTCTAATAACTTGTCATCCTTAGTTAAATTATGACTTGAAAAATGCAACTTGCTCCTATTGCGATAGACCGACCCATAGCAAGTCTGCCTCGTGAACACGTTCACACTAAAATCCATATGTATGTATGTGTTTTATGTAAATGACATTTATAAAATGAACATGTTCAAATGGAATGCATGTGATAATGCATATAGGGACGGTTGAGGATGTTACAATTAAGGGTAATTATGGTATCATAGTATTATCTTATACGTTATTTATCGGGCAAGGTGGCTTCAGTTCCGAGAGTGCCCTTGACCCATTATGCTAGCAATTATTTTATACAGTTATGAGTCAAGTTGGCTTCAGCTCTAAGAGCGCACTTGACTCAAGTACAAATACAAATAGTTATGGTTACGTGGGTAGGATAGCTTCAGCTCCAAGAGCACCCCTATTCACAACCCATATCCGGTAGTCTAGTATAGAGTAATTAGGCAAGACAAAGGAAATAATGAAATAAAGCAAATGCTTTACAATGTCTGTGATTACAGAAAATGGCTTCCACTTACCAGGTATGCTATGATCTTTAGTTGCTTGATTTATGTAAGCATGGTAATACGTTATTATTGGCATGATTTACTATATGTGAGACTTTGTTATAACATGGCTATATGTTATGAATGGTATGATATGCATGATAGAATTTATATGATTATAAGTACCACTAAGCTAGATAACTTAGTATGCAGATTTCCTACACATAGGTCAGGAGCCATAGGTAGAGTTAACAAAAAAAAGCTAAGCCAGTCAGAGCAGCAAAAGATCAAAGTCAACTCATGATGCATCTATTTTCATTTATCATAGATTTGGGATTTTGTTTCAAATTGTATTACGGTTTATGGATTGTATAGATGTGTTATTTTGGGTGTGTTAAGCCCAAGTTTTTAGATTTCGGTTTGTCATAAAGGCATGGACTTTTGTTATTCATTTATATGGACATATATTGATATGTATAGTGAGACAAATAGTTTTATAATATGTCCATACGGTAAAGACTAAAAGAGGGATAATAGTGAAAATTATAGTAACAAGTATATGGTAGCACTCCCTCATGTAGCGGTTAGTATGCTATATGGGAGGGTGTTACAAGTCATATTTAGTCGGGAAGCATTTTATTGTCTGCACTGACCAGCGGAGTCTTAAATCTTTGCTGGAATAGTGTATCATTAATGGCGAATACACCAAATGGCTCTACAAATTATTGGGCTATGATTTTAACATTCAATATAAAGCCAGGATCATCTATTTTGGCAACTGATGCCTAGTTCGGTCTATTTGAGAATCTGACTCTTTCCACACTCGCAACCCCGATTTTGATAGATTTTAAAGACTTGCCAGAACAAGTTGCAATAGATCTTTTCCTCTCCAATATTTAGTAAGCAATTCAGTAAAATCCGAGCATGTATCCTCACTATAAATTGGAGGGAGGGTTGGGTGCCTAACTACACCATTTGACTCTCTTTACATACCCTTATTGCTGCAAGAGTTTCATTGTAGTCCTACTGGTAGACATGCAGGGATTTGTCGCACTTATGTTCACCTATCATCTGAGTTTCATTGGAAAGGAATTAAAAAGCAAATTCATAACTATGTGCTAGCTTGTGATGTTTGTTAACGCAACAAATATGAAGCAATGGCTCCAATAGGGCTGGTACAACCTTTGCTTACTGCTAACAAGGTTTAGGAAGATATCACTATGGATTTTGTAAAGGGCCTTCCAAAATGTCATGGCTTTGACTCTATTTTGGTAGTGGTTGATTGACTCACTAAATATGCTCACTTTGTTTCTCTTAAACACCTCTTTATAGCCTCAACAATAGCTCAAATATCCTTAAGGGAGGTGATGCGCCTTCAGGGCATCCCCTGTAGTATTATCTCAAATCAGGATAGGATGTTCATGAGTCTTTTCTAGAAGGAATTGTTTGTTTTACAAAGATCTGAGTTAAAACGCACCATTGCATACCATCCCCAAACCGATGGTCAGTCTAAGGTAGAGAACCACAGCTTGGAGATCTATCTTCATTGTTTTACCATAGATAATGTAACACCCTCTTACCCCACTTTAGTACAACAAGATAAGTGGGCATTACCCACTTAGCTATATTGAATAACTCACCAGATTAAATTACTTAATTTTTTTCCTCTTTTATTATTATCCTTACTTTTAATTATATTTAAATTATACATATACCCAAATAAATATTTTACACACACCAAAAACTATTATCTTGTACCTTGCAATAAAACAAATATTTACACGGATTTTACACTTTATGTTAGAGTTACAAGCCCTAATATATACACTACATTGAAAAAAATCTTTGATAATATTTTGCAATACTTTAACAAATATACCAAACATGATTTAAGGTTTTAAGCTGCTTTTTGACTGGATTCCATCCTTCTTCTTACAGCCACTCTAATATACCAAGTCTTTTAGACCTATGCGAGGAAAATCACATGCGTTAAGTTACTAGCTTAGTGGTGCTTCATAGAATAAAAATCTCACATACAAATACATATAGTCACACTGCATTTACATATCATATACGTCACAAATAAAATACCATATATTATTATAGATTTTATGCAATGTATAAATAATTACCTCATACTCAACATGTATGCAAAAGTCTAACTATAATTAAATTTATTCAAGTCATTTTTTTCTTTTTCGTTATTTGGTTTACTTAAGCTCATAATACCTGTGTCTGAACTGAGCAATAGGAATATGTGGTGTTGCCATTTTTGGCTTCTTAATAGTGCCTTACCAACTTTTTAAATAATGTCTTTACCGCCTTTTTTATAGTTCCATTACCGGCTTTACAAACAATGCCATTACCGGATTTTTCTTCTAATAGTGCCATTACTAGTTTTAATAATATTTTGTCGCACACATTTTATTTTTTCCTGAATTGGCATGCCGAAATATCCACTATTCTAGTTCTAGATTAGGTGCCTTTGATATTATTGTCATCATTACCATTATTATTGCGATTATACTTCCCTTTACTACTTCTTGCAAATATATTTATTTATTGATTATAAAAATACAAATATCACATATTAATATGTTATATATCTATATGTACCAACAACATTAAAAAATTTCTAACAACTATCATACATACATATCTTTTCACATGAAAAAGTCCAATATACAAATTTTACTTTTATGGCAGATTCCGGCCCTGGGAATGAGCCTTAATTTTGGCCTAATTCTGGTTTAATTCAGATCTTTTGATCTTTAATGAACTTTTATTTTTGTTGTCTTAGCTTGAATTTGCAAAAAGAATCAATGGAATCCAAATTTCCTATCAAAAGTTATGACTAATTTACTATAAGGTGTTTAGGCAAAATTTGCCCAGCATTGACAAGGTTTTTTAAAATCCAAAATTTTGTAATGAATTTTCGACCCCGTTACAACTCAAATTTCCACTTATGTTCTCATAACATTTTAATAGTGTGTTAACTTTCATATTCAATTAGTTTCATACTAATCTAACTATCACAACAAAAGTTATGATTAAATTCATCAAGACTATTCTTGTGAATTTGTAACAGGGCATATATTGGACTCATTAAAAACTAATTAATTCAATAGCCATTCACTTTAATAAATTCAAACAAAATAGTCCATCTTGTACATGCCCTTTCCTTAAAGTCCATCATTATCAAGTTACATAATCATCATTAAATATTTCTAAACATCCTCCCCTCTAATTCTCTTTCATTAGACAGCCCATACATATGCTAATAATTTGTATTTCTTTAGTTTTCAAGCCACAAAACCATCATCCACAATCACCTATAACTTAATTCCATAATTCCCCCAACAATCCAACACCTCTCAACACCAGTTGATATAACCTCCAAATAACCCTGATCTATCAATTTCAAACACAACAATCACCCATATAGGCCTCAAATAAATGAAATCAAGTTGAATTTCAGAAAAAGAAACTCACCTTGATGATTCTCTAAAGTGATGGGTTTTGAGCATGTATCATATACATATTACACAGCGGAAAATTTTTTTTTTCAAAACCCAAATCAAAGGATTATACATGTGCCAATTAAAATAAATTTAATCAAGAAAAATTTAGAATTTATACCTGTATAATTTCTTGATTTTTCTTTAATTTGTCACCTTGTTGGGTTGTAGCAAACCACAACAATCCAATCTTGGATTGTCTCTAACAATATCCACACGAAGATGAGAGGATAAAACCACTAGGGAGTTAGCTTGAACATACCTCAAAGTGCTAGCAATGATGTATGTTCATAAGAGATGAAAATTAAACTCTTTAATTTTTTTGTTATCTCAAAAAATTTTTCTTCTCCCAAAATTTTTTTCTTGTATATTTTCTGTCTTTTGGAGTCTTTTATATCCAAAAGAAAATTAAAAATTAGATCAAAATTGAAGAGAACAGAAAATGAAGAATCATGAATAGTGAATTGGCCAGCGACCCAATTCTCCTATAAATTCAATTTATAGGAGAATTGGGATGCTGCCGCGTGCAATAACCCGCTTGGGCTGGTCAACCCCCGAGCGATTTTTTCCCACGATATTATCGCAAACTGACTCAAAATAATTTTCTCATATTTTGAATCTCATCCAAAGCCATTTTAACCATTCTTTACATCTCTAATGCGTGTGACCCATTAGGTTCCCAATTATGTTGGCCACTTAAATTATCAAATAATTTAAACAAGTCATAAGCGGTATTTAGCAACACATCATGACCCCCAATTGACTGGAAAATCAATGGTTTGACTACGAACCTTTCCATGGACAATAATATGTGCAATTCGTCTTTTCACCGTCCTATATCCCTCTTGGTTTAGAGCATGGACTATGTGTCAGCTCCCGCTAGACTGACTACGTCACATCTAGCCCAAGTGATGTTAGATCTTGTCCTTGGGACTCATTACTCTATTAGACATATCATTGAAGACCATCTTTAGGACATTTCCACTCTAGCAAGAGATTCTCGATTAATGATCCCGACAAGAGACCGTTGATATACTCTCCCTCTATCAGGAGTGGTAAATCCTCTGTTGGCTACCCAATTACCTTCGAATATCTCAAAATGTACCTAATCACTACCTTATGAGCGACCTCTATCAGGCAATAAAGAATAAAGTCAAAGCATAGAATCAGTATCCAAGATATACTTGAGTACCTCAACTCTAAGGATACTTGCCACATTGCTATGATGAGACTATCATTGATATTTGAATTGATAATCCATATGATTGTCTAGTAGCAGGTTATACCATGTACTTGACTACTCTTAGCAAGCATCCATATGTTAACTTTGAACATCTTATGTTCACAGCTTATGAGATCTACTGCTTAATCCAATCAAGGAGTATAACATGTACTAGTTAAAGGGTTTTGAGCATTATCACATACATATAACGCAGTAAAAAATAGAAATTTTCAAAACCTGAATCAAAGAATTATACATGTGCCAATTAAAACTAATTTCGCCAAAGAAAATTTAGAATTTATACCTTTATAATTTCTTGATTTTTCTTCAACTTCTCACCTTGTTGGGTTGTACCAAACCACAACAATCCAATCTTGGATTGTCTCTAACAATATCCATGCGAAGATGAGAGGATGAAACCACTAGGGAGATGGCTTGAACATACCTCAAAGTGCTAGCAAAGGTGTATGTTCATATGAGAAAAAAAATAAACTCTTTAATTTTCTTGTTATCTCCAAAAAATTTTCTCCTCCCAAAAATTTTTCCTTGTATATTTTGTCTTTTTTTGGGGTCTTTTAGATCCAAATGAAAATCGGAAAAGTAGATCCAAATTGAAGAGAGGAGAAAATGGGAGTTATGAATAGTGAATGGCCATTAAGGACCAATTTAAGGCATTGGCCAGTTGCTGCGCACTGGAACGTGCAGCAACCCGCCTGGGCCTGCTAGGTAGGGCCAGCTGGCCTACCTGGCAGGCCTGCCAGGCCAGCAAGCCAGTATAGGCTCGTTAACCCCCCTGAGCTATTTTTTTCCACAATCTTATCGCGAACCGACTCAAAATAATTTTCTCATATTTTGGATCTCATCCTAAGCCATTTTGCTCATTCTTTACATCTCCAAAGCGTGTGACCCATTAGATTCTCAGTTATGTTGGCCACTTAAATTATCAAATAATTTAAGCAAATCATGAGTGGTATCTAGTAACACATTATGATCCCCAATTGACCAGAAAGTCAGTGGTTTGACTACGAACCTTTCCATAGACAACAATATATGCAAATCGTCCTTTCACCATCCTATACCTCACTCGGTTCAGAGCATGGACTATGTGTTAGCTCCCGCTAGACTGACTACGTCACACCTAGCCCAAGTGATGTTAGATCTTTTCCTTGAGACTTATTACTCTATTAGACATGTCACTGAAGACCATCTTCATGACAGTTTCACTCTGGCCAAAGATTCCCAAGTAATGATCCCAACAAGAGACTGTGGGTATACTCTCCCTCTATCAGGAGCGGTGAATCCTCTGTTGGCTACCCAATTACCTTCGAATACCTCAAGCTGCACCCAATCACCACCCTATGAGTGACCTCTATGAGGCAACAAAGAATGGAGTCAAAGCACAGAATCAGTATCCAAGATATCCTTGAGTACCTCAAGTATGAGGATACATACATCATTGCTATGATGAGACTATCATTGACATTTGAGTAGATAATCCATATGATTGTCTCATAGTAGGTCTTGAACATCTCATGCTTACAGCTTATAAGATCTACTGCTTGATTTAATCAAAGAATATAATATGTGCTAGTCTATTCGGATCAACAATGTCCCGTCTTGTTAATCCTATGACTAGGGATAATTTAGATACTAACATAATTACACATGATAGAAATCTCATTATCATGATCCCATCATGATTTCCTTCATGCTATGTTTCATATCATGGACTTTCATTAATCAGTTTAAGATCTATATCAATTCATATACAAATGAATACTAATATAATGGAAGAATGCCGTTATGAATGTGTAAACTAAGTGCTTGAGGCGATTGCCTTTTGGGCATATTTCTAACATACATGCCTTGTCCCAACTAAGAAAACCAGTTTCCACACCAGGAAATGTGATGGTCCGACTGGAAAATTCAAATGGACATGACCGTTGAAGAGTAGACTCCACCAAAGTATGCCACATCATCTGGAAGTCAAAACGACCAAGTCAAGATGACCAATGTCCCAACCGAGAAGCATTCAAAGCCAACACACTCAGGTCCTTAGCCATGGCATCCTTGAACAAATCCCAACCAAAAAAATCATATAGGGACTAGTCGTTGAAGCCCTGTAGCCAACTACAAAGATGCCACGTGTCAAAATAGGTCTTTCCCCAACTGAGAAATCCTCTCTACAAGCTACATTAAATACACTTGTAAGAGAACATTAGAAAAAGTAATGACCACCACTACTAAAGGTACCATCTTTCTTCATGCACAAACAACCTACCTTGCCAAATATCTCAAACTCATGATGGAAGAAAATTATGCTCTCCTCACTTTATCTCATTCTCAATATGAGAACTTCTTAGACATTTAATATCTCCTAAATTGTAAGGCCCTAAAAAGAGGTAAACACCTTCTTCTATGCATTTAGGGAACATAGAGCATGTATTGCTACCCAAGAAGCAACAAGGAAACGTGCAAGGCTCTCCATAAGAGGAGAAGGATCAAGTGCCCAAGACATGTCTCCACCACTACCTCTTCAACCCTAACATGTCTCTTTGCAAAGTCTCTATGACTTGCAAATATGGTCTTTTAACACCATGAAAGACATGATGCAACATCTCCACTTGGACATTCAAAGCATCCAAGGATAAATGGATCTTCATATTTGTACCTATAGCTTTGAAGAGGAAAATCAAATTGAGGGAGAGCAAGGCACTCAAGCGGAGGAGGAGGCAAATGATGAATAAGAAGATGAGGAGGATGACAATGAAGAAGAAGAAGACTAGACCTATCTCTCTTTATGTTTATTTTGCTTTTTAGGATAAAGTCTCTAAATGTGCGGTATATCATGTTTAAATCACACATTTTCTCTTTTTCATGTAACACATTTCAAATTTCAATAAAATGTTTTCTTATTTTCATTTCTTACTCTCCTTGGTGATTGCCTTTTTGCCTTATATTCATTTAATTTTTTTGACCTTGACAAAGGGAGAGAAGAAAGAAGATGAAATTTTATGCAAAAATGAACTTAATTTTCAGATTGGTAACCTAGTTAACTATGTTGACTTTAACAATCTTATTTGACTTAAGTTATTCAATAAGTATTTTGCCTTCAAATGATGTGAAACTTTGCATGCTTATTATTTAGTACTTTAATTTGATAAATGCACTATCAATTTATTATTTTTGCTTAGTTTGATTATCAAAATTAAAAAGGGGGAGATTGTTAACCTTAGGGTGATTGCTCTCCATTTTGATCTTGACAATCAAATTAAACGTTACTAACATCTTCATTTAGCATGATATTGATAGTATTCAAAGTTTCAGCACATTTAGCTGTGATTTTCCAATTGAACAAATCAATTATTTCCTAGAGATGTGTAACTCCCGACTGGGACCATTATCTCCCGACCGGGACTGCAGAACAGACCGAAAAATCCATATCCAGACTAGGAAAGGTAGCCTCTTGGCCTTCCAAAGATCCAAATGCAAATAGAGATTGGGACATGCCATGTCCTAATCGGGAAAGCTAATTTCTAGACTAGAAAATGTAATGATCCGATTGGGAAATTCAAATGCACATGACCATTGAAGAATAGACTCCACCAAAGTTTGCCACATCATCTGGAAATCAAAACAACCAAATCAAAATGACCAATGTCCCGATCGAGAAAGGTTATCCCGACCGGAAAGCATTTGAAGCTAACGTACCCAGATCCTTAGCCATGGCATCCTTGAACAAGTCCTGATCGGGAAAATCATATAGGGACAAGGCATTAGAGCCCTCAGCCAACCAGAAGATGCAACATGTCAAAATATGACTTTTTCTGACCGGAAAACCCATGTTCCCGATCAGGAACCCCTCTTTACAGGCTGCATTAAATGCACTTGTAAGAAAAAGTTAGAAAGAGTAATGACACCACTTTGTAACGGCTAATTAATGGGTAATCAGTATAAATATCCTATCAAAAGGGCATTTAACATGTCTAACAATATTACAAGTGTCAAACTCTTGCAAATTCATTTCTCAACTTCTTTCATTAATTATTTTGTAAAAGTTTAAGCATTAGCCTTAAACACTTGGGATTGTCTTATAATTAGGGTATGTGTGAGCCATTAAAACACAAGAAAAATTTGGTTTGAATGTTAGCCTTGATAAAAAAAATACATAGTTGGGAGTGAGCTAGTTAAAACTCCATTGTAATCTAAATATTAGATTAGTGAATACCCAATTGCGATTGGGGAGAGGAGTAGGGTTAGTTAACACTCGAACCTTTATAAAAATTTGTGTGTCCATCTCTTCTAACCTTTATCTTCCTTGTGTGTGTAAGAATTTTTAATTTTCCACCAATTTATCCCAATTCATCCCCCATCTTCTTGGTGATTGTTTGGGCAACAAAGAGAAATAGACTTACAAGGATGTAAGTGTTATATAATAAGGGATATTTTATTTAAGATGAGGAATGAAACATATGGAGCAGAAAGGTGGTTTAGGATTTTCTTAAGGATGAGGATCCTAAGATATAAAAAAGGATACTATATAAGTTGGACATGTGGAAACATACTACATACAAAAGCAAAAGGGATTAGTTGTTTATGGAACAACCTCATGAGCAAAGCTGGGTGAGATGTTATATGGCTATCCTACCTCCATATGTAAAAGGTAGGGATCAGACATCCCTTCATCATTTTAATCAAGAACACAAAAATGATAGTTAATTTGGTGTTTATGAGAAATGGCTCAAGAGTTTGGTTATGGAAACTTTATAGATGGAATATCAAAATTAATCAAGAATCAAGATGTCATACAAAGGGTGATGTGACATGAAAGTACAATGTAGTAATGAGTGTAAGGTAAACATGAAGAACTCTTGGGACTCTTATACAAAATTTTGAGGACGAAATTTCCTAAGGGGGAGAGAGTTGTAATGCCCACAAGTTAGAGCTTGGTAGTATTGAGGTATATATGACGTATGTATAATATATAAGTGAGATACAAGTGAGGTATAAGTTATATCAAAGGAATTTTCGATGGAATATCGGGAGAATTTTGGGGCTTATTTAAGGTAATTAAAGGGTGTAAGGTTGGGTTTCAGTCATGGGATTTGTTAAGGGTTGAAAGAATGAAGAAAAATTAAGTTTTGGTAGTGTCATTCCTGTGATATAGGGTGTCATGGCCGTGATAGTTGAGGTAGCATTTATATGGACACTATTGCTAGTCACCACCAGGGATATGGTCCTGGTTATGAACTGTTAGAGATGTGTCCAAAAGGCAATCACCTTAGCCACTTAGTGTACACATTCGTAACGACATTATTTCATTATATTAGTATTCATTTGTATATGAATTGATGTAGATCTTAAACTGATTAATAAAAGTCCATGATATGAAACATAACATAAAGGAAATCATGATGGAGTCATGATAATGAGATTTCTATCATGTGTAATTATGTAAATATCTAAATTATCCCTAGTCGCGAGATTAATAAGATAGGATATTATTGATCAGGATAGACTAGTATATGTTATACTCATTGATCGGATCAGGCAATAGATCTCATAAGTTGTGATCATGAGATGTTCAAAGTTAAAATATAGATGCTTGCTAAGAGTAGTCAAGTACATTGGATGACTTGCTATGAGACATTCATATGGATTATCTATTCAAATGTCAATGGTAGTTACATCAATGCAATTGTGCAAGTATCCTTAGACTTAAGGTATTCAAGAATATCTTGGATACTGATTCAGTGCTTTGACTCTATTCATTGTTGTCTTATAGAGGTCGCTCATAGGTTTGTGATTGGATACAGCTTGAGGTATTTGAAGGTAATTGGATAGCCAATAGAGAATTCATCGCTTCTGATAGAGAGAGTGTATACCCACGGCCTCTTGTCGGGATCATTACTTAAGAATCTCTAGCTAGAATGGAAATGTCATGAAGATGGTCTCTAGTGATATGTCTAATAGATCTAACATTACTTGGGCTAGGTGTGACGTAGGCAGTCTAGTGGAAGCTGACACATAATTCATGCTCTGAATTGAGTGGGGTATAGGATGGTGAAAGAACGAATTGCACAGATTATTGTCTATGAAAAGGTTCGTAATTAAACCACTGACTTTTTGATCAATTGAGAGTCATGATATGTTGCTAGATACCGCTCATGACTTGCTCAAGTTAATTGTTAATTTGGGTTGCCAATATAACCGAAAACCTAATGGGTCTCACGAATTAAAAGTGTGAAGAATGAGTAAAATGACATTAAATGATATCCAAAATTATGAGAGAGTTATTTAGAATCAAATTATAATGGAAAAAATTGCTCGGGTGGTCGTGGGCCCGTACAGGCCCGTGCTACCATAGGCTCGTGGCAAGCTAGCGCTGGTGTGCTGGGCTGGCAGTATTGGCCAATTTGGCAAAAAATACCAAATTAGCCCCCAATCCTTTTTGGTAATTTTGTCAATACTAGGTTATTTAGAAACACCTGTAAATAGTATTTTTACCTCAGAAAAATACTGGTAGCATCCAAAATATATTATTTGATAATTTTCTATTTTTCTTTAAAAAAGACTGTTTTTTGCTAGCACATAGAGAATGTTCAAGACTTAATCTTAGAAATTTCATTCTTCCTTTCCATGTGGATCAATATTATAGATGACACTAGATTAGATTATTGTGGTTTGCGACAACCCAACAAAAAGAAAATTTGAAGAATTGGTTCAAAAAATTAAAGGTATAATTTCTAACCACATTTTTATTGAATTAGTTTTAATGGCACAAGTAGAATCCTATAATTCGGGATATAAAATTTTTTATTTTTGCTACTATTTTATGTATGAGATGCATATTCAAAATCCAATATTGGTATCAAAGCCCCCTTGTGTCTATTAAAATTAATTTTTATTAAAAATGAAATTGGATTGCACGATTTTGATATTTTTAGTTCCATATGTTTGAAAAATTGAAATTAATTTATAAAATTTGTATTAAATATTTGTCTTTCAATAATCTGATCATGGGATGATTGATGATGATTATTTTAATTGGAAAATGGTTTAAATATAATTTAAATAATTAATTCTGAATTTATTGCAAAATTGCCGAAAACTACATTTTGATGAATTAGTGATGTTGTTTTGGTTTTATTGATAGGACTATTCATATTTTCTTTGTAATTTAATTATAAAAAAATTGTTTAGACATATTGAAAATATATTTAAACCTCTAGAAGGGTCCAATAATTAATTCTAAACAAAACTGTTTTAGTACATCCGGCGGGACTATTTTCTTCGATCTTTTTGTATGTGTTCATTTCAATTCCAACACTTTAAAATAATTTTTATGTGATTTTTGATATGTTATTTTGATTTTAATAGCGTGCCAAAATTATTTTGCTCAAATTTAAAATTTCAAATTAATTCTAGATGGTATGTAACACCTTCGTATATAGTATAGTAGCCCATTATACGAGGGAGTGCTATCCCATACTACATACTATTATTATTTACTATTCAAACATATAATAGTATTGTTTGTCTAATCATCCATATCCATATAAACCATAATAATAAGATATGTAAACCAGGGCTGAATGCATCCAACTTGAAACAATTATACATAATCCAAAATTCAAGACAAAACAATGTCCACTATATCCCAAAATGCATGAATAATAGAAATGCATAATGTATGAGTTGACTTTGATTATGAATGCTTTGATTGGCTTAGCTTCCTTGTGTCAACTCTTCCTATAGCTCTGAACCTACGTGCAGGAAACCTACACGCTAAGCTATCCATGTTTAGTGGTACATATAATCATATAAATTCTATCATACATAAAAGGTAATTTAATTCATATAATCATGGCATAGAATGACGAACATAAAAGGCATATAATCATATGAATGACTAACATATAATGAAAATAAGCTACATGAAAGCTTGGAGATTGTAAAAACAGAGATATAAGAATGTATTTTTCATATATATTTTATTGCTACAAGCTTTACATATTTATATACAAAAATGGAATGCTAATAAGGCAACTATACTAATTAGGATATTTACAACAACTAATTGGGAATCAACTATACTAATTAGGATATTTATAACCACTAATTAGGGGATTATCTAATTAGAATATTATATTATGTAACACTCCCCCTCAAGCTGGAGCATAGATATTAATCATGCCCAGCTTGTTACAAAGATAATCAACTC
>CATIWF010165918.1:0-30217 GCA_949630135.1 Balakata baccata
ATATATATATATATATATATATATATAATATTCCATACACAAGATGAGCAAGTAGAAAAAACTTGTGAAGTACCGTTAATATATCCAGTATCACTTGAATCTAATATCCAGGAGCTAGAAAACTTTGTAAAAACAATTGCTGCAGTAGAAACAATACATGACTATGCAATAGATCCAGACAGGTTAGAGGAATTTCCAAATGATTGAATTGAGACATTTTACATAAAAGCTCTAACTGTTCCTTTGTGAAGAAAAGAGACTATGAGGGTGACTGCTGCCCTGAATCAGAGTTGCTCACTTGAATGGCACGAGTTTGTCCCCTTGTCAAGATGCCTAGAATATGTTGTAGCTAGAAGTCAGATGCTGGAAAAGAAAAACGAGAAGATTTTGCTGTGGAACGCACCCCACACGCTAGCGTTTGCCTTTTAGTGATCGAATTATGGGGACTAACTTGACTTCCCGTGGCGCTACTCCTTGTGCAGGCAGTGAAAACAAAATAACACTCTAAGACGACGGTAATGGTTGATTGACTCGACTTCTAGTGGCGCTACTCCTGGTGGCGGCTGTGAGAAGAAAATAACACTATAAGGTGGCAGCCCTGTTCTAGGATTTTCTCAAGTAGAAAAACTTAGGTTCTCATGTGATACTATATTACAAAATAGGAACACAAAAAAGGAGAGAACTTATTATTATTCTTCTTTAACATTTACAGAAATTAAGATACAAATATATAGGAGAGAAAATTATAGAATTCCTAATTTCAAGTAATTAAAAAAAATGACCCTTGATTATGGGAATTTATATTTATTTCAAAATATTCTGATTTTCTATTTCCTATTTTATCTATAGAAAGCCATGAACCTTTAGGTTCAACAAAACAAACAAAAACAATGTCTAAGGTCTGGGATGTTTTCGAGAAACTTTACCAAATGAAGATGTGAAGGCTATATGTAAGTTCTGTAAGAAAGTTTATTCAACTAAACGATTAAGGGGTACTTCTCATCTTGAACGAGTTAATCATGATAGAAAGAATGCACATTCTCTTTTTTGATGCTTCACAGATATATCCTTGAAAAATGATAAATATGGTTTGGATGGGATTCATATGCTACTTGCATTGAAGATCATCCCTGATGGAAAACCAATGAAAATGGTTGAACATGTAGGTTTTAGATGCTTAACTGTTGCGTGCCCTGAATTAAATATAGCAGTGAGAAGCGCTGAAATGGATATAATGTCCATATATGTCATGGAGAAGGAAAATGTTAGTGAGTTGAAGACAACATGTCCTGGTAGGATATGCTTAACATCATGTCGGTGGAAATCCTGTAGTTGGTAATCATTATGATTGTGCCACTGCCCACTTCATAGACCATGAGTGGAAATTGCAAAGCAGGATTTCACCATTCAGATTTATATCATCTCATTGTATGAGCAATATTCTTCTTATAAGCATCAAACTTGAGTCAACTAACACAGCTTAGTAGTCAAGGTTCCACCAAATTGGACCTTGACAGTACTCCAAAACTGCCATGGTTGAGCGATGTTTCTTAAAGCCCAACATTAGATCATTTCTCATGTTGCTTAGCATTAGTATGTGATGAACTTTGTCCTTGTACTTGTAGGCTTGATATGCTTCTATATCCCACCTATATTGAGCAGTGCTACCATGCTCAAGCTTAGCCATAGATTGTGTGTTCGTTTCTAGCATATCTTGCTCTTCTAGGAGATACTGAATTTTTCAATGCTAAACATCGTAATTCTTGTCATTCAACTTATCTACTCGATTCAAATTAGTAATAATGCTCTTTGTAACAGCCGTTTCAACTAATTAGAAACAATGATCTTAGTTAGCACAATTTATAATTCAAATTTTTTCATGTTGCAGAGTTTTAAATTAATTAATAATAACCTAACACATATAGCAAAAATAGCAATCTTGTTATACAATCCAATTAATTCCTACTAATATAGTCTAGTTATTATTATTTAATTTAAACACGAGCCAATTATTTTATCTAGGTGAGATTTATTAATCTAACAATTATTATTTAATTTAAACACGAGCCAATTATTTTATCGAGATGAGATTTATTAATCTACCAACATAATACTCCCACATTTTTATATCATTTATGATTTTCATATATTAATCATATGATATAATAAGGCATATATGTAAACATAAAAAAAAATATTAATTCCAAAAAAAAAAACTATAAACATAAATAAAATGTTTCATAAACATCCATAACATGTTTTAAGTGAGTCTTAAAAAAATATAAACATAAATAAATAAAAATAATTTCCTAATGCTGCATTCGATAATATGCTTTGGAGTCTTTTAGATGTTTCTCAATAAGTTCCCTTTTTGTCAATGCCTTAGATATTTTACTCATCCATGGGAAGCCATTGACAGGCTTGTCAATAGCCAATACCATATTTTTCTTAGTCAACCAAGGATATCCACTCGTGGACTAGCAAGATTGCCTAATACCATATTGAATTTGGTGGTCTTGCTCCTTTTTCAATTATCTTACAATGTTATTGTAATCCAAGTCACTTATCCTCCTTTGAGCGGCTTTCTCTCTTCTTTCCATGAATCATTCAAGCAATCAAGAACAACTCACATTTGTTGTTCTACAACAAGCTTATATTCATTTAGAAAGATTCTATAAAAAGTGTACAATTTATTACACATCACTTCAATGTGATCAACTAATGAATGCATTAGATCCTTTCTATATGCATTCAGTTGCTTCAAAGTAACAAACATATGATCCCTCACTACATATTTAAAATGAATAAGCATCAAACATACAAAACAAAAATGTTAAAACATACTAGGAGTAAATTAAAAAAAAAATGCTACCACTCATAATGTTAAAACACATACATATTATTCACTTTTTAATCCAAAAACAACTTAAAATGTACTTTAAAAATTATGAAAAAATACTCATTAAATAGAAAATTAAATTTTAAGCAGTTTCAAAAAAATGGGACTCAAACAGACCTTACATGTACCCTTACACATCGTCTAGAGATAGATCACGCATTTCCATTCGCTGTCATAGGTCACCCACACACTGCCACACGCCACCTGTCACGCCACGTCAGCAACATGTGGACCAACTAGAGATGAACACATATGTTCTCACTACCATGTGGCACATCACATTAGCGTCATGACACATGTATCCAATTATATCGTGCCATGTGTCGGTAGCCACCATGTCAGCACGCCACGTGGCATGACATGGTGGCTTCCACCTCAAATACACTTTTCCACTTATGTCGAATAGGAGAGAGACACGTGGATAGTAATTGCTGGTAATCGTCTCATATGCCACTAGCCACACACCACTTTACGTTGGCAGTTTTAACCCCTTTTTTAAATTTTTCATGCATATTTTTCTGATTTTTTATCAGTTTTGACCATTAAATTTACCATGCGACACCTCTACAACAGAATTTGAACATCAAACACAAGCACCAAGAGTAAAATTATTGCATAAACATTAATTTCTAGAATTAAAAACCGCAAATAATATCATAAATTTCAAAAAATCATAAAAATTCACGCACTTATAAGCAAAATACACAAAAATACTCATTGGAAATCTTGTGACGAGAGCTTTCTAATCATACCAAATTCATGCCATGAAACAAAATACAAGAATCTCAAAAAAATTGAACAAATTTTAGATTTTATACAATTTTCATGCAAAATTGTTGAATTGTTCATTTTAATCCTCAATCAAGCACAAAAACATGAAGTATGGCTCTGATACTAATGTAATATGAGATTGGTAGCAGAAACTTATATGTTGAAGTATGAATTTCGTGTTATCAAAACCTTGGTTATACCGGTTATAAGAATCTGGAACAATTCCACAGCACGAACACCTTTTGATCTTCTCTGATACTTGTGAATCGAAGAGAATAATGAGAGAACCAAGTTCTTGTATTTTTACGTTAAAAAAATCATTTTTATAAATTGAAGGAGAAGTTAATTTAATTAACTTCTCTATTTTATACTTGATAGTATTTGGGTCTTGGGTTGGATCAAATCTACATGGGTAGCCAATACCCTTAGCCCAACAGACAGCTTGTCAATTGATGATTCTATAGCTTCGATGCTTGAATCTCCTCCTGACACAAACAAGTATCTTCTTTGCAATGTTGTATTATTAAATAGGAATTGCTGTATTCAAATTAGGAAACCAATTTTACTAGGTGGTCTTGATCTTATTATGGAAATCATTGGAAAATTCCATTTTGATGTTAAGTATGTCGAACAATTACCACATAGGGGGATTTTTATATCATTGCTAAAAATTTGAATTTGAGTGTTAGGGAGAAGTTGTTCATTGAAGAAATCTTTAGATAGATTTAATCCATCACATCATCTGTAAATAAATTTAGTCATAGGGTGATATATATTTAATTGTTTTATTCATATTAAATTCGTCTAAAGATAACTTGGTAGAATGAATCTATCTAAAAATTTCTCTATCATTCATAGTCCAGCTTAGTGGGATTCTGTATATGGCATCCTTGAGATTGGTTTGCTCTAAAAGAACGCATTTTTGTACTTGAGTATGAGGGAGAAGTTGTTCCTTGAAGGAATTTTTAAATAGATTTAGTCTATCACTTCATCTGTAGACAAATTTAGTTATACAGTGACACATATTTAGCTGTCTTAGTCACATTGAATTAGTCTAAAAATAAATTTGTAAAATGAATATATCTAAGAATTTCTCTGTCCTTAATAGTCCAGCTTGGTGGGATTCTGCATATGGCATGCTTGAGATTGCTTTGCTCTAAAAGAATGCATTTTTGCATTTGAGGGGAATAGGATAGTATCTTGTGCAAATTTTTTAAGGCATTTTATGAGATGGATCTTAGCAAATCCAAATCCAACAGCTAATTTGTATTTCAAGGTGGTTAGGAAATTTTAGAACAACCAGTTGGAAGCCGTGAATAGCCTAGAAAATTTCATGATTGTATAGTGAGAAAATGCAATTTAAGTTCAATATGAATGTTGGTCAGCATGTAGTTGTTGACTCAAAGGCTACATTGGTTAAGTTCCAAAGGTTTTGATGATTATAAAACCATGATATATTCTTTAGAATTTGTTATTTTATTCTTTCAATTTTAGATTCAAAGTTATAATATGGAAAGAAGATAAGTATTACTCAAGAAAAGAAGATTTATACAACAACAAGGTATACTAGGATTAATGTGTAAAGTCAATTTAATGTATGCCAAAAGAGAAGCTCAAAAGTCTTAGAAAGTATATAGTTAAAAAGGTTTTTTTAACTATCATAAACCTAGTATTCTAATAGTATGCTAATCGTGAAAATTTTCTGATATAAGACAAAAATAACAGCTAGTTGTTTAAAAAGTGATCTCTTGTCTCTGCTGGCTAGTTTTATGTTCTAAAACTATAAATACATATTGGAAAGATGATTTGGGGGTTGGAAAACAAGAAATCAATCTAAGAAATTCATTCTTCATTTCTTAAATAGTTTTTCCTTCCACTTGAGCTACACTTATGTCATTCTACTTGTTTTGGCTCTTTATTTCATTTGTAATCTTTAAATTCAAGCTTAACTGAGTATGATTGTACTGTAAGTTTTCAAGTAGAGTTTTAAAACTTGTTTAAGGTTGATTAGCACCTTGGGTATTAAGCTAATCAAGTGTTTATTAAGTTTTACTTTGTAAAAACTTGTGGTTGTAAGGGTGACTTAGGTTTGGCTCTGTTTAAGCTTGTAATTAACTTAACTCTTGCCCTTGAAAAGAATTACTAGTGGAGTGAAACTCTCAATATTGAATCTTGAGGAGTAGATGTAGGCTAAGAAAAACCGAACTCCTATAAATCATTGTGTCAAGTTCTTTCACTTTATCTTTGTTTTATATTACAGAAAAATTGTTACTTTAAATTCTTCAAATTATATTTTAGTTGAAAAGAGTTTGAAATATCCTTTGGTTTTGATTTTATATTAATTTGAGCATTTAGTTTTTGCTAAAAGTGATAGTTTGTTAGATCAAAAGACTAAGGTTGGATAAAAATTTTTTATTTTAAAATTAATTTTTGATAACCTGAAGTTTCATCTTCTACTCTGGTAATCTATTCTATTTCGTTAGAATACTACTAGCTTACCAAAAAATGTGGGTCTGTTTTAAAAGTTTATTAATTTCTTAAAATCTCAATTCACCCCCTCTTGAGCTATTTTGGGACCTACATTTGGTATAAGAGCCTAGCACTTTTTACATAATGTCTTACAACCTTGGAGAGACCTATAAATATGATATATGCCTCTCACTTATTGCTAATCTATTTCAAGAAGGATAGTCCATCACATGACCTCCTTTGTTCTCTGAAAGTAATTATCCTTATTGGAAGGCAAGGATGTGTCATTTCTTGCAATCTAATGTTTTAGATTGTTGGGAATCAGTCTTGGAAGGATATACTCATCCCACAAATGATGATGGAATAAAGAAGAAGA
This sequence comes from Balakata baccata, assembly GCA_949630135.1. Lineage (NCBI taxonomy): Eukaryota > Viridiplantae > Streptophyta > Magnoliopsida > Malpighiales > Euphorbiaceae > Balakata > Balakata baccata. The sequence continues at coordinate 6,516 of CATIWF010165918.1, forward strand.
TCAAAGAAATGACAAAAGAAGAAAAGCAAGCAACAAAAGCAAACTCTAAAGTAATGAGTTTTCTATTATATGGGCCGTATACAAATGAATTCAACAGGGTTTTGAATGTGATACAACTAAGCAAATATGGGATAAGCGGGAAACAACTTATGAATGAACCGATGAAAATAAAGATTCAAGGCTTTATATTGTGTTGAATGATTATGAAACATTTAGAATGAAGCAAGATGAAACCATATCTGAAAATAGTGATAGATTTATGAACATCACAAATGCTCTTAAAGCTCTTGGTGAACCCATCAGTAAAGTTCATCAAATTAAGAAGTTCTTAATATCACTAACATCAAGATGGGAGTCCAAAGTTGCAATTTTACTGGATAAGAACATCGGAATCTATCATATGATGAGGTAATTGGCTCTTTGTTATCATATGAAATGCTAATCAAAAGTTAAATTGCTAATGCAGATATAAAGAAGAAGGAGAAAACAAAGGAATTCCACTTAAAGCTTCATCAATGAAAGTAGCAGCTCTAATTCAAGCAATGAGGAACTAGAAATGATGACAAGAAAGTTTAGAAGAATGCTAAAAAAGGGAAGAAGGAAATCACACAAAAATCACAATCACAAGAGCAAATCTAGAAAATCATACAAGCATTAGAAAATTCATAGCCATAATGATGTTGTGTGTTATGAATGTAACCAACCTGGGCATATTAAACCAAAGTATCCAAATCTAAAACACAAAGGAAAGAAATACAAGAAAAGAACCATGGTTGCAATATAAAGTAATAGCAAAGAATCAAGCTCAAGCTCAACCAAATCAAACGAAAATGAAACTGTAAATATGGCATTGATGGCTAACATAAAAGATGCTGATCAATTAGAAACATTGAAGCTTGGCATTTGACTGAAACTCTGAGGTAAGTGACTCTGATTCTTCTAGTCATGATGATTTATTGAGATGTTTTAAAGAGTTGCATTATAAGTATAGCAAGCTAAAGAAAAAGTATTTTGTTTTGGATAATATGTATGTTGATCTAAAAAATACACATTACGATTATATAAAGGAAGTAGATTTATGCATAGATAATAAGCTTAAAGCTGTTAATCTTTAATGATATTGCAAGAAAAAATGCTTCACTATATGAATAAGTTGACAAAATGAAAAAGGAGATCGAAAAGTTACGATATGATAACGTGTGTCATAAGAAGAGATCATGTATCATGAAACAAGAGTTGTTCGGTTTGGTAAGAAAAGAAGAGTTGTTATGAATGGTTGTGTATAGTATGTGAAAGATGATGCTTACTTTAATAAAATTGTTTCACGTATCTTTCCTCATATTACATGTTATTATTGTAAATAAAAGGGACATATATTTGAATATTGTTTCTTGAGAAATGATGTTAATGTTAAAAAGATTTGGGTTGTAAAAGGAAAATATCCTTTACAAACAAGTCATAAGAAGATGGATGTTCTATCCACTTCAACTAACAACTAAGGACCCATAGTCAACTAAAATCAACTTAATTTCTTGTAAATTTATTCAAGGAGCAGCTAAAGCATGATATGATATTATTTGGATAATGATTGCTCAAGATAAATGATAAGCATGTCTACAGCTCAAAGCTATAATTAAAAAGAAAATTTTGAAGGATTCTTGGTATGAATATTGCAATAAACTGATTTTTGATCATTTGAGAAATCAAAGGCAGAGTCGAGGAATTCACCGACAGCTCATTTGTCTTTAGACAACAAAGCTTTAATCTGTAGCAATAATTCAGATATGAATCTCTAAGGAAAACACAATTTTGTCTGAACCAGCTACATTTCCAACCACTATTTCTCATCAAACATCGACATCACCACCCTCATTTGCCCCAATTTGTCAACAATGCGAGCCTCTCCTGATTCTTCTTCCATTAATGATGGCAATGCATGCAGCACTTATTTATGATGCTCTAGACCCAATAAACATCAATTCCTCCGTGAAAATAGAACCTACTCACAACAACGATTTTTATAGAATATCAAGGATGAAAAAGGGCTTAGATGCTGGTAATTAGTAAATAAAGGTCAAAACCATGATGGGTCAATCTTAAGTAGTGTGAAATTACACAAGGAGAAGATGTCGACTCATATATTGACTAGATAATATCAATTCTCACTGATTCCATAATTATAAAATCTATTGATTGAAAATGATTTTGAAAATAGAATGGTTGTGTTTGAAAACAAAATGGAGATTGTTTTGAAAGGAAATATTTCTGATTTGAAAGTTAAACCTTTACTACAAATTATGATTCTAAAAATTTGCAGTTGGATTAAAGTAATTTGATGAGAGTGAAGAAAGTGTAGACCCTATTCTTATTAGAAGATTTTCATAATAGGATGACAATATTTGAGATTAAATTGACAAATACTGATGAAGAGATTGAAATTTGATTAGAAATTAGAGACCCTACTAGATGTCTTTAGAATTCTAAATGAGGTTGTGAAAGTTTGCAACTCTGTGAATTGTTAAAATTGAATTGATTAGACAATTGAAATTGGATATGAGATGATATTTTGAATATGAGAATCGAATATGTGATTGTTGAACTCTTAGAACTTTTTCTATATGCATAACCTTTGACTTTTTAGTATGAAGTGTTGGATTGTAATTTTTGATGATTATGTTGAAAAATATGACTATTTGGAGTTATATATATATTGAATATATTTGAATAGGTTGATTTTTAACTTTTAGTATTTTGAATGGCTGATAATTTTGCATTTTGAAACTGATCTTGAAGTATTTTGAACTTTTAGTTTGGATATTTAAGAAGTTTGGCTGCTTGATGGATAATTAAAATACTATTGCTAATTGATTGTTTAAAATAAAAAAATTGTCATAAATGGTTAAACCTATTATGTACTGGTTATATTGGACAAGTTGTTGAATTTTTGAATTATAGTATATTGTTGATAGATTAAAATGTATTATTCTTGTGACATTTGAATCTTTCGCTTTTCGAATTGGATTGTTGAAGTGATTTTGTTGATATAACACTAATAAATTGGATTGAACTTTTTGGTTACATATGATATTTTTTAGCATTGTTATGAATTTTAAGCTTGAAATATGTTGATGACTGAATTTTTCTTTAGAAGTGCATATGATGAAATTTGAATGTTAGAACTTTGAACAAACTGAATTCATATTTTGACTATACATACAATGAGTTTATTTTAATTGCATAACCTTTTATGATTGATGAAAAAAAGGGAAGAAATATGTTAATTTGATCATAATATATGTAGATATATGACAAAAAGGAGGAGAAACATTTCTTTCTTTTGATTATTAAATATGGGGGAGAGTTATGTTCTTAGTTGATCGAAAGTATATTTATTTTGGCAATGAGATTATTGTGCTAAAGCATATTATAATTTGCAATTATTTGAGAATTAAATTTGTTTGAATTGATTGAAAATACATTAATAGAGCTTAATTCTAACATAATGTTTCTTGTTTTATAAGTGGTATTTTGATAAAATTTAGATTCTAGTAAATTGAGTGAAAAGTGTAAGTTTTATATAGTTAATTTGCTGAAATTTTCATGAGCCCCCATGCATGGATTTAGGGGCAGATTTTTTATGAGCTAATAATGAACAAATTATAAGTATTGCAATCAAGTTTTTGTCATCATAAAAAAGGAGGGAGAATGTTGGTTAAAAAACTACATTGGTTAAGTCCCAAATGTTTTGATGATTATAAAACCATAATATATTCTATAGAATTTGTTATTGTATTTTTTCAATTTCAAATTCAAAGTTACATTATGGAAAGAAGACAAGTATTATTCAAGAAAATAAGATTTATACAGCAACAAGGTATACTAAAATTAACGTGTAAAGTCAACTTGATGTATATCAAAAGTGAAGCTCAAAAGTTTTAGAAAGTCTTTAGTTAAAAAAGTTTTTTTAACTATAAGAAACCTAGTATTATAACTGTATACTAATTGTGACAGTTTTCTGATACAAGAAAAAAATAACGACTAGTTGTTGAAAAAGTGATCTCTTGTCTATACTAACTAGTTTTATATTCTAAAACTATAAATACATATTGGAAAGATGATTTAGGAGTTGGAAAACAAGAAATCAATTTAAGAAATTCATTCTTCATTTCACAAGTAGCTTTTCCTTTTACTTGAGCTTCACTTGTGTCATTCTACTTGCTTTGGCTCTTAGTTTCATTTGTAATCTTGAAATTCGAGCTTAACTGAGATGTAATTGTACTGTAAGTTTTCAACTAAAGCTTTAAAACTTATTTAATATAGATTACTACCTTGGATATTAGGCTAATCAATTGTTTGTCAAGTTTTATTTTGTAAAAACTTGTTGTTGTAAAGGTGAGCTTAGATTTGGCTCTGTTTAAGCTTGTAATTGGCTTAACTCTTGCCTTTAAAAAAAGTTACTTGCCCTTGAAAAGAGTTATTAGTTGAGTGAAATTCTCAAGGTTGAATCTTAAGGAGTAAATGTAAGTTAAGAAAAGCTGAACTACTATAAATCATTGTATTAAGCTCTTTCACTTTATCTCAGTTTTATATTGCAACAAAATTGATGCTTTAAATTCTTCAAATAAAATTTTAATTGAAAAGAGTTTGAAATATCTTTTGGTTTTGATTTAAAAATAAATTTGAGCATTTAGCTTTTGTTAAAAGTGATAATTTGTCATATCAAAAAACTATCTGAGATCGGATAACATTTGATTTTAAAATTCGTTTTTGATAATCTAAAGTTTATCTTCTACTATGGTAATCTACTATGTTGCATTAGAATACTACCAGTTTACCTAAAAACGTGGATTTGTTTTAAATGTTCATTAATTTCTTAAAATCTCAATTCATCCATCTTGAGCTATTTTGGGACATATAGTAGCATGACACTGTCATTTGCTCCAATTTTTGGATCCACGACACAAGCTCAAGTTTATCGAAAACTTTATGGAAGTGATGCTCAGTAGCATATCAGTACCATGATTGACAGTCTTCATACATTGTTCAGTATATACATGAAAAACTCTTATTCCTTCATTGGCTCTAGAACTAGGTTAGATTGCAATTGAAGTGAAATGAGAAGAACTTTTAAAAAGGAAAAATAACAAAATTTATTGGAACTACGGGAAACAGAGAAAACAACATAAGCAAAATAGAGCAGAGCAATAGATTAACAACAAAAGCAGAAAAACAGATTAAGTTGCTCAAAGCTTAGAGGCTTCGAGAGCAGCAGCTTTCACTATATTGGATAGACGTTGATCGATCAGTAGACTACAGCTCAAGTTCAGAATATGAGAAGAGAAGAAAAGTGTTTAAGCAAACATTTGACTTAGTAAACAAAGCTTTCAGTTTTTACATCCTGACTTCTCTAAACAAATGAGAAGGTATAAATAAAACTGAGGGCACATGACACATGCGTCATTACTTACATCACATATTTCTCGGTGTCACCACTCGATTCCAAAGTGGGTTTCAATTAACCGAAGCGATTATTGTTGGGAGCTAAGAATCCGATGAAGAAGCTCAAAGTAAGGTAAACAAGAGAGTTGTCACTCTCTACTAAGAACATCCTTAAATGTAAATATCTTTGTCATGTTCTAGCACTTGGTGTTGTCAAGATTATAATTGAGAGGAAAAAGGCTTCTAACACAAATATTTACGTAGAAACAATAAGGTAATTTTCTATCAGGTGAAGATTTGAAGGCATCAGATCTCTTAACTGTTCTCTCTTCTTTTAAATTATACCAGACAAGTTCACCACGTCGACTACATATTATAACCTCATCTCCAGATCTTGAATAGCATAAAGGGCCTAAACACTCATACCATTTCAGCCCGAGCTCTTCCCAACCCACAGAAAGCAGATTGGCCCATGATTCCTCAACTCCATATTCTTTCATAATCCATATGTTGATATAGCAAGAAGACATTGTACAGATACTAAGGCGTCCACCCAGTTCAGCCAAGCACACGAAATCACCACTCTTTTGATGAGCAGGCGTCCCCAATTCTTTAAACCTATCATGTATAACATCAAAGGCAAAGATTCTCCAACCTCCACGTGGTTTAGTAACAATCCAATGCAGAGAGTCACTAACAAAAATAACCCAAATTTGTCGCACACAAGTAAAACAACCAACAGAAGCACGAGGGAGGTCGGCAATCCATTTTGAAGAATTAGTTTTCAAACTATAAGTTAAAACCCAGTAATGATATTCTTTAGAAATAATTTTAATCACCTTGTAATCGTCACCAATCGCATCAAAGCCAATTCCATAGAGACCATAACACGGTTTCGCAGAATCACCAAAAAACTCGGGCAGAATTCGGTGCTTTTTTGTGGATGGATTCCACAAGCTGATATTTTCATCATCACAAAGAGCAAGCAACCCATTGCAGTATCCAACTATATCGGGTATTACCTCCCAATATTTTTGGTCATCTTTGTCGATAATGATCCTTTGAGGCTTATAGTTGAGATTGAGTTCCACAGGGCTCATATCTGGAGAATCTAAGTCCACTGCACAGATTGAAGACGGTGAATCCTGCGTAGGGAAGACGCCAATAATGATGGTGCAATCGGTTCTGGTTTTGAGAGATTGATTGAGGTGAAGTTTGACAAATTCAGGGCTGTCGATTAAAGAGCAACATGTTTTCGACAAGCTTCTGAATCGCAGAAGAGATTCCACTGGTAGCATGCAGAATATGTTCCACATGACATCAAGGGATACTGTTAACTCGGACATGGTTAGATGCAGAAAAGAGATTGATGCCGCTAATAGAATATTATAGCCACCGAAGCTCTATAGCACTCTAACCAGGAATCCAACTCCAGTGCAACTCTAAACCCTAAACAATAATAATTTTTCTTTTCTTTTTTTAATTTGGATTAATCCAGAATATACACCCTTTTGAATAATAATAATAATAATAACAATTTTTCTAATGGTCACTTGTTCCTGGAAAAATTTATCATTCAATTTATTTAATATATTTTAAAAAAAATATTAATTACAAATCAAAATTAATTAACTGAAATTAAGAATATTTTGTAAATGATAGAATTTTTAAAAAAGGAGTGGAAAGCAGTTCTGTGAGTTTGCAGTTCTACTAATTTTGAAATATGATTTGTACGTGAAATTACTTCTTCTTATAATCTTTATGGACATGAAAAATGAACTTTCTTCTTATTATATTTTTTATTTCTTAATTTTTCAATTAAAATCTGCCTTCAATTTTTCCCGTGGCCTATTCTTTAAATGGAATCAATATTTGCAATAAAAATTCTCATATTGCATGGGATTATATTTCCTTTAGAATTTGAATATTTTAACCTTTTTAACCTTAGCTCATCTTTTATTTAATTTGACCATTCATTATAAAATTATTAATTACTATTATTAACTTTTTTTTCTATATTTGCTCAGCAGCTCATGTGCCTAATTAATAATTCTATTTTTGTCATTTTTCTATATCATATCACATTATTATGGAAGAATGGTAATAAAATTAAGTAATTAAGCGGCTAATTATATTAAGAACGAAGTAAAAAGAGCAATTGAGGAAAAAAAAAAAGGTGCAGAGGAGAAAATAGAAAATCATACCAAATTTAGGGTTGCCTTAATAAAATAAAAGGCCAATATAGTAATTAGAAAATAAAAAATCAAGTTTTGGAACTTTTACTATGGATGATATGTAAACTTTTGTTTATTTAAATGTTAATAAAAAATCAATTTGTTCTTTACTAATAACTTTTGAACAGTATTTAGTACAATAGGTAGAACAAGATATTGGTGATTCATCCTAAAACATATATTAAGAAATGCCTACTAACTTTTGTCATACATTTTCTACTACAGAAAATGTTTTTTCACTTAAAAAAACTTAAATTTTATAATAAAAAAATTAGTACTTTATAAAAAAAAAGGTCATTTTTTTATATATTAAGAATATATAACATACAGAAAATAAATGAAAAATATATTGATAGCATTTCTCTATCAATTTTAAATTTCAAAAAGAAAAAAGCTATTTATATATCAGTTTCTTAAATTTTATGTATGATGTACTGTTGGGTGTTGAAATCAACAAAATAAATTACCTACTCTTACAAGTGATGAGTATAGTCGAATCTCAAATGACTTATGAATTTATTTCTTTATACAAACAATTGAAAAAATGAGGTACTTTTAAAACTGATATAAATTTAATTTCAAAAATAAATAAATTTCAAAAAATTAAAATAAAATTAATCAATACGAGAAAGCTTAGTAAAAGGTATAATCAGCTTTGGAGTACTTTAATTGATCATCTATACAAATAAAATCCATTTCAATTTAAATGCCTTAGTTCTAGTCACTAACACTCTATAGCGACCAATCTTTTCTTTGGAGAATTGATAATCAAAACAAACTCTTTAATTATTATCTTTTAATTATTCTCTTGTTATTAAAGAGTCATAAAAATGCTTTTAATATTTAACTTAATAACAATATTATGAACTAGGAAGACAAGTGAATACAAAACAATAAACATGCATGCTTGATTTATTTAAGTTTGATCATATATTTCCACAATATAAATTGAAAATTTATCCACAATCAATTATATTGTTTGTTACTTACATCAAATTAATGAAACAATTACGAATTTCACAATTTGACTAACAATAAATTGTAATAATAAATCAAATAATAAATCTTTTATTCCATTCATCAATCAATTATATCAACAATCACAGGAAATATACGAATACTTGAGATAGAAAAGATAAGAGAGTTAAGTTTAGATTTCATAAATTTAAACTTCAAGAACTCAATTAACCTTTAAATAGAAATAAGCTTAGTGCTCCATAGACTGAAATTATGAACTCCAAAATAATAAAAATCACATCTGAATTCTATGTGGCCTTCCCCATATCATTCTAGCTTCTGATAAAAAGGTTTTTATACCCCTAAGCTAACTCTAAAATAGTACAAAACAAAATAAAAAAAAATTTAAATAGATAACAACTCTGAATAAAATGTCATCATACATTATCTTCACTCGTTTATAGTATGCTTTAGAATTAGACAATTGACCTGAATTCGATTAGTCCTCGCTTTATTTTCCAATAGCTTTCGGATAAGAATCTTCCAAATCTCAACTTTTCCCATTAGATCGCCTATGCTGTTAAATTGGGCACAAATAAGTTTCGATCTTCCAAAACTAGCCTTTAAGCATAAAATACAGCTAAATTTACCAATTTAAGCACATTAAGTACAATAATTTCAAGAAATAAACAAGAGTAAAAATGTAAAAATATCAATATAAGAGTATATGGATAAGATAACATGGGTCTCTTCTAGTTTAACAAGAGATCTCGAATTCGAATTCTGAATATGCAGTTATTTTAAAACTCTAAAGGAAATGCATTTTTATCTTTGAGGTCCTACCTAATATAAACATAATTCAATATATGATTCTAATTAACTTACTGAGCTGATAAAAGCATTTTTATGCATGATGTCATCATAATAAGATATGATGTAATATCATAAATGGTAGTGATACGTTGCATATAAAATGTACTAATAGCAACGCAACTCAAAAAACTTAGAATCAGTCACTAGACCGAACCATTTTAAATATTTAAATCCAGAAGGGAATTCAACTAGTAGAAAAACTGTTGAACTGGGCAAATTAACCATGAATCTATCAACCGGACCGAATTTAAACGATTTTTCGAATTAAACTTTTTAAAAACTATAAGAAATTTTTTTTTTCCACTGCATAAAAAAAAGATTGATCTTGTATCTTACACAGAGAATGGAGTATCCATTTTATTGTACCCGATGTGGGATAGTCACTGCACCATAACTCTTTCTTTATTTTATACATGTTTGTTAAAGAGTGAATTTCTTCAAGCTTCTTTTTTTTTTTTTTCTTTCTTTTTTTAATGAAGAAGAAGAAAAAAAAACAATAGCTACTGAATTGAAATTCTTCTGGGAAATGAAATACCGCTAACATTGCCTAAAAAGATTAGCTCTGCATTAGAGAAGGGACTTCATGCCAAATGAAATTCTTCAAGCTTTTTTTATCCAACATAGAGTAATTTAACAACTGCAATCTTTTAGTCAAATGTCAATAACTGATTTTAAACAAATTATTATAATATTATCTGATTAAATACATAAACATAAAGAATAAAATAAGATTCTTACAACTTTTCACCCGATTTAATATTAAAAATAAAAAAATATTATTCTGAATATATAAACTTACATTTAATTTTTTATATTTTATTACTAATAAATATCATTAAAAATATATAAATTATTTTTATTTTTATAAAAAATATTTTCATTTAGAAATGAATAATATATAAATAATGGAAAATAAATAAAAATTTATATATAGACATTTACAAATTATTTTATACAAAGACATATTCTCAATAGCATAATTTTCAATAGTGTTTAATTGTAAATTGTATTTCAAAGAATTTTAGGCATTATTATAATAATTTAAACATATTATTATATGAAACATGTCTAGGATAAGTTATTTTTATATTTTATTATATATAATGCATGTTAATATTATTTTTGAAAAAATTTTACATGGACCAGTCCAACCTTGATTCAACTCCGATTAAACCTTAAATTCTTAACCTGCTACCTTTTCGAGTCTTTGACTGGGCTGGTTCTGATAACTTTGCACTTCACTATCCACTTTAATTTTGGATCTAGGATTATTATAACATGGATTTTGGTCCATATAACATTATGATCAAGAGTTTATCATACGTATAAGAGGCGATGACAATTTCGTAAACAAAACAAACTTACACAGCTATCAAACATATAGTGATAATTTTGTAAATATTCATTATCCACTGTAAATATATTCATTAGTTTACTGAGAAATATTCATTTGTTATAAAATTGTATATTCATTACGAATAAAATAAAGGTTCTTTAGTTTATCAATAAATGTTATAAACTACACTTTATCATTTCTCGTAAATGATAGATTCATTATTAATAAACTATAACTTATAAACTGTAGGTTCATTTGTTATTAACTATAGGTTCATTAGCGATAAATTAAAAGTTCAGTACTTTACTAAGATATGTTCATTTGTTATAAAATTATAGGTTCATTAGAAATAACATAAATGTTCATTAGTTTATTAGTAGAAAATTTATTAGTTTATCAGTAAATGTTCATTTCTTCTATTTGTGTATATATGAATCCATTGAATTCTCTCAAGGAAGTTACGTTGTGTATTTAATTTAATGAATATTATATTATTTTGTTTAATTATTTTTAATCTATAATATAATTTATAGCTAATGAACATGCAGTAATAAACTAATGAATCTCTACTTTATTCCTAATAAACGTTTTTCAATAAACTAATGAATATTTCTCAATAAACCAATGATAAATACGAAATTGTGACAGTGTATTTGATAACTGTAAAAGTTTATTTTATTTGCAAAATTGTTATTGTCTCTCATACATGTAATGAACCATTGGTCCATAATGTTATATGGATTAGGGTTTACAATATAATTTGTGCATGTCAAACCTGAAGGCTAAAGAGATATGAAATAATTGTTATACCATGGATCTATATCCATGTAGCAATATGGACCAAAAGCTCATTAGAAGCAATGACAATTTTGTAAATAAAATAAGTTTACATAGCTATCAAATACACGGTAGCAATCTTGCAAATATTCATTTTCTGTTTGTAGGTATGTTTATTAGTTTGTTGAGAATTGTTCATAATTAGTTATAAAGTACATGTTCATTAGGAATAAAGTAAAGACTCATTAGTTTATTACTGCAAGTTCATTTTATTTTAAAACTCTAGGTTCATTAGCAATTAAGTAAAGATTCATTAGTTTATTGAGAAATGTTTATTTGTTTTAAACTATAGGTTTATTAGGAATAAAGTAAAAATTCATTAGTTTATTAAGACATGTTCATTTCTTATAAACTATATATTATAAACTATACATTAGCAATGAAGTAAAAATTGTTATAAAATTAGATAAAATATATGGAATGAAGGGAAAAGCTATAGAGAATGAAGAAGAAAGTAATATAATCTATTTTATTCTGCATTGTTCATTCACCAAACCTTTGTTTATAGGCTACATATGTGTATCAAAGATATAAGTTACAAGGTTTCATTGTGGAATAAATCACAATTAAACTATACAACTAAACTAGGAATTTATGGGGAGAGGAGTTATGAAAATATGGAGTTATGTACATAATATTCATAATACTCCCCCTTAGATATCCATTAACAAGAATATATTTCGTTAAAACTTTATTAAAAAAGATCTTGTGGGCAAAAAAATCATAATTAAGGAAAAAGAGTACATTTCTTGTATATACACATATGAAGCTGTCTTATTAAAAAACTTGCTAAGAAAACCAAGTGGGCAAAACTTTAGTAAAAAAAAAGAGTACAACGCGTATTTTTTCCTCCTCATAAAAATATTACTTGAAGTCTCTAAGTTGATATATTTCAATGTCTCGCACCTACCTTTCAAACATTGCGATAAGCAAAGCTTTTGTGGATAAATCTGTTAAAGTATCACTTAATTGAATTTATTGAACATTTATTTGTCCATTTTTATCAAGATCATGCATGAAGAAGAACTTAAAAGAAATATGTTTTGTTTGATCTCCTTTAATGTAACATCCTTTTAATTGTATTATACACATTGTATTGTCTTCATATAACACTGTAGGAGTTCTTTTGCTAACAGATAAATTGCTTATTTCTTGAATGTATCGCGTCATTTGCATCAACTATACACATTCCTAACTTACTTCTTGAATTGTAATTAATTCAGCATGATTTGAAAATGCAGCAGTCAAAGTTTGTTTTGTTGATCGCTATGAAATAGCGGTTTCACCACTGATAAAAGCATAACATTTAAAAATCATGCATCAGTATAACTAATTAGTTTCGATATAAATTTATTTGAATAAAATAATCCCAAATCAATTGTTCTTTGAAGATAACAATGACATGTTTAACTCAATTCCAATGTCTTCGAGTTGGAGAAGAACTGTATCTTGCCAATAAAATTACTAAAAATGTTATATCAAGTCGTGTGATATTAGTTAGATATAGTAATACACCAGTTATACTAAGATATGGTACTTCAAGACCAAGAGTTTCTTCTCCATCCTCTCGAGGTCGAAATAGATCTTTTTTCACATTAAGTGACCTTATAACTATTAGTATACTTAATGGATGTACTTAATTCATATAAAATCTTTTAAAGACTTTTTCTATATAAGCTTATTGATGCACTAAGATTCCATCAGCTAAATGCTTGATTTGTAAACCAAAATAAAATTTTATTTTTCTAAGATCTTTCATTTCAAACTCATGCTTCAAATAATCAATTGTCCTTGCAAGCTCTTCAGGAGTTCCAATAATATTATCATTAACATACATAGCAATAATAGCAAATCCATATTCTGATTTCTTTATAAAAACAAATGGATAGATAAGATCATTTTTATATCTTTATTTCAACAAATATTTCCTTAGATAATTGTACCACAATCGTCCCAATTGTTTTAGTCTATATAATAATCTTTGTAACTTGATAGAATAATAAGCATGTAACACCCATGAAGTATGTAATACCCAATAATTAGGGCTTAATCATAATATATGAATACATGACATATGAAGGGTATATTGGTAATTAAAAGTTATAATGTTATATGCATTAAATTTAATATAAAATACACATATATATGCATTAGATTTAATGCTATAATAAAAGTATATTGGAGGTACATGTGAGGTATATTGGTCGATTTTGGCTTCGATTTCAGGAAAGGGAAGAAATAAATAAATAATTGTGAAAAATAAAAGTGTCACGGCCGTGACAGTCAAATTTCATAGATAAACATGATTGTTTAAGGTCAGTTGCTACAGTAATTCTTCATGACCGTGAAAAGGGATCTTCATGACTATGAAAGGGTCTGTATAAAAGCTTTTTCCACGTTCTTATCACTAATTTTCTCCAAATTTTCCATCCTCAAACACCAAGAGCAGACCATAGACATCCAAGACCCAATGTAAGTGATTCTTCATAGTTTTTGAGTGAATTAAATACCAAACTAAAAAGGAAAACAAGATTTAAGCAAGAAATGAAGAAATTATCCATTTTGGTAAAGGTTTGGAGGGGAGAGAAAATTTGTGCACGAGAGCGCATGAGTTCTTTGCATGATCAAGGGTATTTTATGCCATCAAGAGGTAAGAAAATTCAATGAAACCATCTATTTACCATGCTTATGAAGTTATATAAGGTGATTGTATTGTTGGGATGGAAACCCTTAAAGGAAGATGAAGGGTGATAGGGGTTTACAAGTATTTATGTTCTTTGAAGTTGTTGGAAGTGTGATACCATGATATGAAGTTGAAATCATGCATAATAACAATAGTTTGGGAAGCATGGGTTAGTTTTATGTTTTTATCATATTACCATAGACATAGTATTTGATAAAAAGTATTATTTGTGATAGGAAAACAAAGACAATAGGGAGAAGACCGACAAAGAGGGTAGATAGCTCCTTAGTTGAGTTTTTTTCAAGCTCTTAATAGAGGTTTGTACATATATGCATTGTTATTTACTCTTTAAATGTGATAATTGCATGAAAATAATGAAGTATGTATATAATTGGTGTTGACATGTTTATTTCCTAAGTAATGTGAAATTATATAGTATGAAAGCATGAAATGGCATGATAAAATGTTAGAAAGGTTAATTTGAGTGTTTAAATATGCATAAATATGGTAACAAACAAGAAAATGGCAAATGTATTAAAGTGGGTACAATGCGTGTGTAAAGCTTGAGTTGTGAGCTTGGTTGTGACCCATTTTAGGAGATGATTTGAGTTGTGCTAACTTGTTATTTTTGGTATCTAATAACCATGGATGATGTCTATGCATGTTTAGGAAAGGTTTAGAAGTGAAATTTTGACAAAATTTGACCATAGGTATAAGTTAGGACCTTTTACAACCGGTGTAACAACTATATTGAAATTGTCATAGCCATTAAGGTTGAGTCCAATAGCCTTCATGACTAAGCCTCATGACTAATCATATTTGTCATGGCCGTGAAGACACTATTAACAACAATAGTGACCTATGTTTAAATGATATTTTGGTGGGTCCGTTACATGCCGATCATGTATAGATGTTAAAGTATATATGATGTAAAAATATATGAAAACATGTTAATATGCATAAATGTGATATATGAGCATGCATAAATTATATATGATATGAAGGAAACAAGAAAGAATGTAATTGTAAACAAAGAGATACTTTGGTATAAATGCTCATTTCTTTACCCGATAACTACTTTAGAGTAAATGATGCATCATGAAGGGGATAAGTGATACATATCGACGAGATGTATGAGTGAGGATCAAGTTTATTGGGTTTGGTCTGGTGCTCATATTCCTGTTACTCATATTTTTATACTCAGTCAATTTAGCTGAAGTCTGGTTTGAGTGAGAACGCTTGACTAGAGGGAGCTCGAATGAGCATACATATAACAATTATACTCAGTCAGGTTAGCTGAGCTCTAGTTTGAGTGAGCACACTTGACTTATGGGGGCTCGAATGAGCATACAAATTACTGTGGATATGTAGGATGATTAGCTCACCTACTTCACATCCCATATCCGGACAGTCTGAGAATAAGGCTTGAACTATTTGTCGAAGTTATTTATTGAAAAAGAAAAACAAATAAGACAAACAGAGTTGATAAATGAAAGGTACTGAAAATAAGTATAACAATAAACGTATAAAGTATGTATATGATACAAGCATGGTCACTGTATATAGTTGATACATCACTTATTTATTTACCATAAGCATGATTAATATGTTCATATGCCGTGATACATGATGTCATGCTATATTTTATGATGTGTACCTATTTGATACATGGGAAAATCCTAATACATATATGTACCACTAAGCTATAAATAGCTTAGCGTGAGTTTTTCTCATGCAGGTCAAAGAGCTTGTAGATAGTAGAAGTTGTTAAAAAGAAGTTAGTCAGTGCCCATATCAAGAGAAGACATTGTCATCCGGTTTATGGGTCTAATCTATCATGTTTTATATTTTGTATATCCATGCATATAGGAATAGTGTTATGGCCTGTATATGGCGTGTGTATTCTATACATGTATTGGGCTTAAGGCCAAAACTATATGCTAGTGTATATTAGGTGAAAAAAAAAAGCCATTATGATAACTAACTAGATATAAGAAGCACAGATAGTGGCATTCTATCTATTTAATGGAATTGTTCATATTATAGGGTGATATAATAGGTATAGTCTTGTTATATAGGTAAGGCGACACATAGTAGGGCCTAAAAGTAATTTGACAAAAGAAGGGTATTTTGGATCATATTTGGCTTATATCATGTAGAGGTGGACAAAGTCGACTCCCACTCGGGACTGCAAAATTATGCTTGGGATGGTCATCCTACTCTCGACTCTAGTTTTCCCACTCAGGATTTGTGTTTCGGCTGTTTGTTATAAATACACATTTTTACATTGATTTTTGCACTTGTCATAACTCTAGCTACCTCTATACACCAGAGCATGACCAAAGAACCTCTCCTCCGCCCACCATTGATTCTCCCTTGATTAAACACAAGAAAACACAATTAAGATTGGTTTTATCAAATATTGAATAAGGGTTTTGGTGTTTTTCTTGAGAAAATGAGATTGGTATTGAATGCCCTAGAAATTGAGTTTCTCCATCTTTGTTCTTAAATTCCAGAGGTAGTTAAGTATTTTGAGCTCCTACCACTCTTGGTTGGGTGTTATCTCTTATTATCATATAAAGTTAGGGTTTTTCCAATTTTTCGGTACGGTTCCCTTAGAACATAATGTAAAGAATAGTTTGTGAACCTTGGCTCACATGATTGATGGTAGGGAACAAAACAGAAGGTGGGAATGGACATCAGAACATGATAGAACCATTATAGTGAGGGTTTTTGGGTCCATATTTGAGGTTTGTACATATAATCATGTTTATTCACTTTCTGGTTGTATGTTTGCTAGTACATAAGTATTTTGGATGATATGTCACTGTTATATGCCATGAATATTAAACTAAATGGGTTATGAATGATTATATGAATTAAAGACATGGATTATTCATGATTTACATGCTTAAATCAGTATAATATGATAATATGGACTATTTAAATGATCTATGATGTTCTGGAATTAGTGTTGTGCCTTTTGAATTAAGAGAATTGGCAATAGCATGTGAAAACTGAATTTTCATATTACTCGTGTTAGGACTTTCCCGGTTGGGACTCATGTGACCTAGGCCTGCCCAGCCCCACGATGGACATGACTAGCTACCCCACGATCACAATGGAACGCCGCAAGGTGCCAAGGTACAGATGTGACATACTTGCATACAAATATATGATATTGGACATGATGATATTGAATATATATGTTTTGTGTATCATGGTATGAATTGGAAAAGCATGAACATGTTGATTTATAATTGAAGAAATGATATGATATGACAAGATGTATATGATGATACGCTAAGGAACTTTCATGATTGATTATTACGATGTATGGCAAGAATGTCTTGTGACATGTTAAAATGCTTGTGGTTCATGTTGTTATGATATATCATGGAATAATAGTTCATATGATTAAAGGAAAGGTCAAAATTACTAAAATGCCCTTAAATATACTAAGATTGACCATAGGATAGATGGCATGTCATTAAGGGTGGTTACGGTATTGTAAATTTATTTCATGTGTTTATTTTTAGGCAAGATGGCTTCAGCTCCAATAGTGCTTTTGACCAATTTTCTTGCTAGTAGTATTTTATCCTTCAACAACTCTGAAAGCGCACTTGACTTAGACATAAATTCAAATAGTGATGAAATGGTGGATAGGGTGGCCCCAACTCTAAGAGCGCCCCAATTCACAACCCATATCTGGTAGTCTAATATTGAGTAAGCGGGCAAATTAAATGAATATACAAAAAAAGGAAATTTTTATTACAATGTATATGATTATAGGAAATGGCTTCTATTTATCAAGTGTAATACCTTATACCTATGGATATCCCTTATACTTGTATTATGTTATCGTGTATAGCATAAGAATAAGATAGAGTTTTGTTTATAATGAGGGACAAATTTTTTTTGGATTATATAACATTATCACTGTGTAACATTTAGCAATTTCTCATAGCATCACAACTTGACTGTAAATATAATATATTACATATGTTAATAATTTAAACGTTATATACAACTATTTCAGGTACAAAGTACAAAGCCAAATATGCATTTACACATCATTACATTTATACATATGCAGATATACAACTCAAAATACAGATATCATGTTCCTATACATATGTACAATGTAAGGAGAGAGATTGATGAGGCTCGACCAGTGACCTATGATCCATATCTTCTATATGGTATACACCTCCAAAATGAGCTAATTACTCTTCTTTGCCTGAAAAATGATGCAATTTAGTACCAAGTCAATCACAATTACAAGTAGTAATTCGTCATTCATACAAATTTTACATGTCATTCTATTTATCAATATCATATGAATATAAATAATACTAAATCATGTAAACATTTCATTTGTTTATGCTTATGTCATTTTCTTTTTGTTGTGACTAGACTAAACAAACATTGTCCCGGGTTTCCATATGAATATTTGCATTTACTAGCTAGCTTGATCATTTGTAATATTTGCACATTTCTTTTGCTTTTGAACATTTGTTTGGGCCATAGGCCTCTTCTTTTGCTTTACAACGCCATTTAACTAGTCATAATGCCTTTTAAGTCCATATGCATATGCATTTGCAATAATCATTGCTTAGCCATTGCATTTGTATCACATTTGCATATTTAAGCATCAATCACTTCATGTAAAAAAAAAAAAACAGATAACACAACTATGTATTTAAGTCATTTATCACCTTTTGATATCATATCCATACCATAACAATCATGTAATTCATATAGCCACAAGTCAAGTCACATTGCACATAGCACGCAATAAACACACATACTAAAAAAATCGCTTAATAAGTAAACTCACATTTTCTTTTGATATTGAGCCTCTAACTTATTGTCTTTCACTTTCTTGGGGGTCTCCAATATGATGCGAGCCTAATTAAATGTATACTTGGTCAATTAGTAGCTAAATAAACTTAGTTAAACTTAAACAAATTAAAATATGCATAATATGGACCACTAATTAGGGTTTGGTATTATGGTAGTGTGACCTTCATGTGTTCAGAAACTTATAACTTTTTCTATACTAGTCCAATTTGTATGATTATTATTTCTAATTAAATATAACATGTAGAAATATAACATATCTAAATTTTAGAATAATTAGACTATTGTGGAATTTTTGTTGCAATTTATATATACGTTTTGTTTTTTGCCCTGTTTCTGCCCTCAGGCAGTTTTAGGACACCAAATTTGCATCTTCATATCTTATAATATGTAAGTTATATTTTTATGAAACTTTGTATGAATATAGATAAGTTAAAATGGAACATTTTTCATAAACTTTCATCCATTCTGCTGCCTCTAAGGTCCTCATATGGTAGGGTACATTTGACTGGTCAAGAACAGGGTTGGTATCCAGACCAGTATAATTTATGAAGGCCATATATCATACAATACATAACCTATTTAGATAATATTTATGCCATAATTTAGCTAAGACATGTATCTATAACTTTAATGTTTTGACCATTTACATATTATGTCTATAAGGAGCTCAAAATTGGCAAATAACTGATTGGACTTGCACATGACACTAAGCAGGCAGTTCAATTGTGCAGCAGACATAACTCTCTTTCCCATAACTCAAAATCTGCCTATAATCTGGTCCTAAAGTTTAGTATACAACTGAATAACACATATATCTAAAACTTTCATGTTATTTTTCTCAATTACCGAGTCTATCATATAGAAAAATAATCAAACAATAGATGATTTAGTTAGGGTTCCACAAACGAACCCATCTCAATCATAAGCCAATTTCTTTTCATAAACACCAAATCTTGCAAATCTATTTATATAGACATAAAGCTACAAGTTGTATGTTTTATACCTATTACTATCAAAATCAAGTATCAAAACACTGCTTGTGACAGACCCTAATCGGTTATAATGGACACTTAAACAAGAAGAGATGATTACTTACCAAGAACAAACTTGCAAGGGCTGAATTTGCTACAAAATTTAAGTGAAATAATGGAGAAATGAAGGCTCTTATGGGAGAAGAAGAAGAAATAGACTGGGGATAAAATGGTTCAGAATGTATAAAACAAATAGTTTAGGCAGCAGTAGATAAAACCAAAAATTGTCTTTCTTTGTCCTTTCTTCCTTTTCTTTTCTTTTTTTTTCTTTTATTATTATTATTATTATTATTATTATTATTATTATTATTATTATTATTATTATTATTATTATTATTATTATACATTTTTACTTGTACCTAGTTAATGCTAAAACTACCATCTAGTCAAATTGTCTACTTTAATTAATTTCACTATGCCAAATTTTATTTATTTCAATTTAATCATTTTATTTAATTAATTTTCAATACCTTGTCATCCTCACATAATTTATAATTTCACTTAAACCGATACGTAACAACTCTATTTTGTGAGCACGTTCAAGCCAAAATCCATATGTATGCATGTATTTCATGTTAATGACATTTATAAAATGAACATGTTCAAATGAAATGCATGTGATAATGCATGTATAGACGGTCGAGAATATTATACAGTTATGCTAATGTTACTATTTAATGGATTGCTTGGCATAATCACATGACTATGATACCATGAATTGAAATATGAAGAATTATGTAATGAATTATATGAATTGAATTGTATGGCATGTATGATAGAATTCATATGATTATATGTACCACTAAGCTTGGATAGCTTAGCATATGGTGTTTCCACACGCAGGTTCGGAGCTGTAAAGAGAGTTTGTTAGGATCACACTATGCATATCACATACACAAATGCAGCAAAAATTAAAATTTTGTAATCCCAATTCAATAGAATAATCTATGCAGTCTTACCTAATTATCCAATCATAAAAGGTTTGAAGAAGATTAACTTTTATCAGAGCTTTCTGTCCTTCTTTTTGCCTTACCGGGTTATTGCAAACTATAGTAATCCTTGCTAGGATCACCTTTAATGGAAATCCACGCGAAGGATGTGAAGAGGAAAACATTTTAGCTATAGATTTTGCACAATCTCTTGTGCTAGCAAGAGAAGATACAAGGGAGGAGAAGGAAGAATGAAAATACTTTTGTTATATGGAGTACAGCTGCTTCTAAATGTCAGAAAATGGACTATTTATAGTCCTTAAGCAATTAAAATTTGAAACCCTTACTTAAAGAATCCTAATCAGATTAGATTTTTTATTCTGACGTCAATCTCAATTGGGGCACACCTATCCTGCTCGAGAAATGGCCAAATTAGGTGGTTTCCAGTCATGACATCTCATGTCCCAATCAGGGACAAGTGCAATATTGGTCCAGTAGAAAATCCCGCCCGAAACTGATGTGTCTTGCCCGTGACTTTTGTCCTACTTAGGAATGTCCCATCCCCGCATAGGAAGCTGTCTAGACTAGACTTTTCTCTCTCCATTTTGGATCTAATCCAATGGCTTATTTTACTTTCTTTATGCACCTTCAATGCATGTGACTCATTAGATTCCTAAATATATTGTCCACTCAGATCAACACTTGATCTTGAGCAAGTCATGAGCGGTATCTAGCAACACATCATGACTCTTAATTGACCGAAAACTCGATGGTTTGACTACGAACCTTTCCATATATAATATTCATGCAATTCATCCTTTCACCCTCACTATACCCTACTCGGTTCAAAGCATGGTCTAAATGTCAGTTTCCAATAGACTGACTACATCACATCTAGTACAAGTGATGTTAGCACTTATCGTTGAGACTCATTACTCACAAAGATATATCTTCGAAGACCCTCTTCAAGATTATCCTACTTTAACCAAATTTTCCTAAGTAATGATCCTGACAAATGGTCGTAGCTATGCTCTCCTTCTAACAAGAGTGGTGAATCCTCTATTGGCTATCCAACTATCTTCAAATACCTCAAGATATACCTAATAACCACCCTATCTCCTAAAAGCAACTAAGAATGGTGTCAAAATATAGGATCGATATCCAAGATAACCTTGAGCACCTCAAGTCCAAGGATTTGCACCATTGCTATGATAAGATTATCATTAACATATGTTTAGAATACCTATATGATAATCTCATAATAGATCTCCGATGTACTTGACTACTCTAACAAGCATCAATATATTAACTCTAAATATCTCATTCTTACAACTTATAAGAACTGTTACTTGATCCAATCAAGGAGCATAACATGTATTAGTCTGTCTAGATCAACAATGCCTCATTTCACTGATCCTATGGCTAGGGATGGTTTAGATATAAATATAATTGCATATGATAGGAATCTCATATCATGATCTCATTATGATTTCATTATCTAGAACTTCATCAATTAATTTAAAATTCAATTAGTTCATAGTATAAATGACCATTAACAAATGAAAATGTCTTTTATTTATATGAAATGAATTTGTATAATAAGTGCTAAAGGTGATTGCCTTTATAGCACTTCTCTAACAAAATTGATACCGAGAAGCTAAGTCAGTTAGAGTATCTAGATTCAGAGTCAATTTATACATTATGCATTTCCAATTATTCATGCATTTG
This sequence comes from Balakata baccata, assembly GCA_949630135.1. Classification (NCBI taxonomy): domain Eukaryota; kingdom Viridiplantae; phylum Streptophyta; class Magnoliopsida; order Malpighiales; family Euphorbiaceae; genus Balakata; species Balakata baccata. The sequence goes on from CATIWF010165918.1 coordinate 29,429, forward strand.
GAATAAATATTGGACATTTGTTTTATTATGGATTCTGGATTTATGAACACATGGATTGTATATGGTTGTTTTATGCAAGCGCATTTAGCCCTAATTTATAGATTTTATAATTTTAGCTTTTATATATATATATGGTTTTAAGTTGTTATGGATGTTCATATGAATGGTAATGTAATATGTTTAACTGGTAAAGGCTTAAAAAGGAATAACATACAATAAATTAATAGGAAGTATGTGGTAGCACTCCCTTGTATAGTAGTTTAGTATACTATATGGGAGGGCATTACAAAGCATCCCGAGATTTTGTGTTTTATAATTCAGGTATCCTAGGATTAAGAAAATTTCAATTGTTAAAAACTGTAGGTTCATTAGAAATAAAGTAAATATTAATTTATTTATTAATAAAATTCATTTCTTATATTAATACAGATTCATTTCATTTTCTTGTGCATTTAATTTAATAGATATAACTGTAGGTTTATTAGGAATAAAGTAAATGTTCATTAGTTTATTAATAGATGTTCATTTCTTATATTAATACAAGTTCATTTCATTTATTTGTATGTTTAATTTAATAGATATTTTTTTGTGTTTTGATTTGTGGATATGAATCTATTGAACTATCTTCATAAAATCTCAAAATACTACAAAAAAAATCGAGAGAAATCGCAATAGAAAAATAAATAAAATCAAGACAAAATCGCACATGAAAAATATAAAATATTGATTAATCTCTAAATTATAATCTTTCAAATTTGAAGAAAATAAATAAAATAATATCTGAATATT
>CATIWF010166001.1:0-10646 GCA_949630135.1 Balakata baccata
CTTTTAAATGCATTTGTGAAATATTTTTTTTCTCTAGTTTAAAAAGAAAAATTAATTTGTGGGTAACTGTTACTCTCGACCAGTGAAGTGGATTGTCATTGCCTTACTGGATTCATTTACAGTGGTGGAGCCAATCCATCTTTTGTCTTCCTCCTAACCTACAACCCATAAACATTTTTTTTAGGTGTAAAGAATATATATCTTCATCTCTTTTTTTTTTGGTGTAAAAGAAGTTTAATCACATGAAAGGGCTCTCACCTTTCTCCCAAAAATATATTTAGTAGGATTCGAACTCAGAAATTTTTTCAACAAATTCGATCAATATTGCAAATTGAGCCATTAATATTATTTAATAAAGAAAGAAAGAAACTACTTAGCCCCACTTTGAATTAATTCTTGGAATTTCTCTAATGGAACAGCTTAGCTAATTAAATTGTTCAAAAACCACACGGTTTGAGCTGTTGAACCATAAAAACCACACTCTCTCTTTTGATTTCTTGACCGAAAACACATTAATTGACAGAAACTACTTTCTTTCAACCCATTAAGAAACTATAAATTTGTTAATTTTTTTTTTTTACAAGTCTTGAAAAATCCTGCTTGGAAATTACTTGCATGGACCCAGTATAGCTTTAAGTGTGTCAGGTTTGATGTTGACTGACTTTTATTTATTCCCTTCGATCAAGCCCCTCCTCTATTCATTTTCCACAAAGCAGCTAACTTTTTTCAAGGTTCTTTTCTAACAATTTTCTTCCTTTTTGTTCTTACCTTTCTCCAATCACTTTTTGAAATTTTGATATGAATAATTCGTTAGTATAGTTGCACTTAAGAGTGTGTGTTTAGTCAGTGTTTACTAGTACAAAAAGCTAAAGAATGATTATGATTAATTTCTGCAGGAAAATGGCTCTTTTGGGGTTTCTTGCAGTTGGGTTTCTGTCAATAGTTTCTTCTGTTCATGGGTATTATGGAGGATGGATTAATGCTCATGCTACTTTCTATGGGGGTGGTGATGCTTCTGGGACAATGGGTAAGCAGCATTGGCCCTGAATTATCGAGATAATGTTCTTTTTTTTTTTTTTAGTACAAATAGTCTGACTCAAGATTCGAACTTGACAAAACTAGTATTATTAAGTGCTTAGTCTGCTTCCTTTTAATTTAGTTATTATAATTTTTAAGCTTATTTTCGCAGGTGGGGCTTGTGGCTATGGAAACCTTTACAGCCAGGGCTATGGCATAAACACAGCAGCTTTAAGCACAGCTTTATTTGACAATGGCTTGAGCTGTGGAGCTTGCTTCGAGCTCAAGTGTGTAAATGATCCACAATGGTGCCTGCCTGGCTCCATTGTAGTCACTGCTACTAACTTCTGCCCACCTGGTGGCTGGTGTGACCCTCCTAACCACCACTTTGATCTCTCTCAGCCCATCTTCCAACACATTGCCCAATATAGAGCCGGCATCGTCCCAGTAGCATACAGAAGGTATATAACTACTACCACATAAAATATAACTCAAGTAACAGACTGTTAATAGTAATGTAAAACTTATATGATAACATATTAAGCCAATTGGCATAAATCATTTTTTTTTTTTTTTTGAAATTTTTCTCTTGATCCCTTTTTGAGTAAATTTGAACTATGTTTTTAGACCATATTGACACATCTGAAATTAAAAAAAAAAAATATTGCACTTTAATTTGCTGATGTGACATTAGTCTTTGTTACTATGACTATCATATTATCAAATTATAACACAGTATGTCCTTTTTCAAAATTTTGATGTGATATTATGGTTCAAAAACAATATTCAGAGCAAATATAACCACTAATTGGTCAAGTGAGCAATTTGAGAAAAAAAAAACAAACAAACTAAAAAGACTGCATATGATTTAAGCCAATTCTATTAGCTTTAATAACATGCAGCAGTGGCAGAAACTGATGTAGATCTGCTGGTATAACTATACATCATGATTAACACTAGCCAGTGATTTGTTTATGCAGGGTAAGATGCAAGAGGAGTGGAGGAATTAGGTTCACCATCAATGGGCATTCCTACTTCAATTTAGTACTTGTAACAAATGTAGGTGGAGCTGGTGATGTACATGCAGTAGCAATCAGGGGTTCAAGAACAAGATGGCAACCAATGTCAAGAAACTGGGGCCAAAACTGGCAGAGTAACTCTTACCTTAATGGACAAAGTCTCTCTTTTCTAGTTACTGCTAGTGATGGAAGAAATGTCATCTCTTCCAATGTTGCCCCTGCTGGTTGGTCCTTTGGCCAGACATACACTGGAAGCCAATTTCGATATTAATTAATTATTTTCCTTTTGATTTTCTATTAATTAGCTATTGATTATGTTTGGTAAATAGGGGTATATATAGTTAATCAATCTTGGGTCAAGATTTAAAATGTTTGTGATGATAAGGGTGAGTTACTTTCGAACCAAATTTATATAAACCGAACTTTAAATAGACTGAATTCGATTCAGTTTAGTTCAGTTTTCGATTTTGGTTCGATTTTGCGTATCCTAATAATAAGGTTTTGCAATGGGAAGGCTTTGGATTTAAGTCTTAAGGCTTTATAATTTATAATTTTATATTACTCTGAAGAGAGAGTATTTGTAAATTCAGCTGGATTTGTGGTATTTCATAAAATTACAAGCATAAGTCATTTTTAAAATACTTTTGCCTTATGGAAAAATAAAATATCAATTACTATATCAAAGTAATTTTTTTGTCCACTTTATTATGTACTTTTTTGGTGTTATACAATACAAAATGTAATGCTCATTTATAATCTTTCATTTTCTTATCCTTATACTTCTTTTGATGAAGATAATTAATGAGGAAAATCTGAATTTTTATAATTTCTTCATAGATTACAGTACCATAAAATTTGAAAAATATAATTTATTAAATTATATAGTATAAATGAGTAGCATAAACTAAAAAAGAAAAAAGGAAAGTCAATATAGAGAAATGAGTTAATTAGTGGGGCAGAAGACAAACGCCACAGAACATGATCTTGCTTTGCCTAATTAAAGACTTAGACAATGACTGAATCGACGAATAAGTAAATAAATTAAAAAAAAAAAAAAAGAAGAAGAAAAAATTGAAAAATAATTATTGCCTTTGCATGCCTAAATCACAATAGATCAAATTTTAACATTCTTATTCAATCCTTCTCCTTGGATATACTGCATCATAATTTCTTATTATTTTATAGTGGTTATAAGAGAAAAACTACCTATAATATTTTCAAAATTTTCAAAAAGTTTCTAAAATGTTATACTTAAAATTTTTTTTTTTTTTGAAAAAAGCCACAAGCTTCTAAAAAGTTACAAAAATATCCAAACTATAATAAATGGTAGATTTGAAATAGAAAGACCATAAAAATGATAAAATTGAAAAGATATTTTGTAAAAATGAAAAAAGAAAATATTTTTGAAATAAAAAATTAAAAGCGGATAGTTTATGAAATTTCCTCTATATTATATAGTCTATGGCCCACTAAATCTTGTAATAAATTAAAATAAATTTTTAACTAACTGCTATGAGGTGAGATAAATACTTGATAAATGCTTCTCAGCTTTCATATATTACATTTGAGAAATGTTATAGACATTTTTCATTTTTCAATACTCTTTAACATTCAATTCATGATTAGTTGATAAAGAGAGAATAAAAAGAAAAAAAATAAAAATTATTTTTATAAATTTATCTCTTCTCATCGATTAGAACGAGTATTGAAGAATGTTAAAAAATGATCTGAGTGTTCATATCATTCCTCTATTGCATTTTCTAACCTCATGACTATATAGTGTAATCTAATTAATAATGAATTAGGGGCAGAAGTATGTTTTAGGGAATGGGGTCACTAGATACTACCCTTTTTTTTAAAAAAAAAAAAAAACTATTGTTATAGTAAGGATATAATTAAATAGATTTCATTATTTATAATAAGTGAATCTCAATAAAATGATTAAATAATTATTTAATAACATATATAAATCTAACTATACAAAATTTCCGGATGCTCCACATAAATGAATGTTTCTATATACACATTGTGTTATTTTTAATTAAGTGTATTAAAAAATAAAGAATGTCCTCGTTATCATAATACCAACTGCAATATGCTGTATAATCTACATATTACTCTGTTTATTTTAAGCTAATTGTTTTTTTTTTCAAATAAAAAAAATTCCAATTATTTGTCTCTTTTATTTATTCAATCCAATATTATTTTTTTCTATTTTATCCTTATTTTAACATTAGTTATAGTAATTAATTTTGCAAAATTTTAAATTTCTTTTCAATTTTGATGAGGGGTAATTTAGTCACATTAAATTTTGTTTTCTCTATAATTAAGTCTATTAAATACTTTTTTAATCTAAGTGTAACACATACTCCCAACATTCCATAATAACCTCGCTTCTAAGAAAATTTCAAATTTCATTTATATTATCAATAAAAATCAATTTTTTTAAAAAAATTTACCCTTATATTCATCAATTCAAAGTTATTAATATTATATTGAATTCAAAATTTTAATATTTCAAAACTAAATATAATTTAATTTTTATAATTCATTTTTTTAAAATGTAAGACTAATTAATAATTTTTTAATCTTTAATAAAGTAGTAAAAAGCTACCATTAATATGGAATGGAAAAAATAATTACAGCTATATAAATTACTACTGAATTTATTAAATTAATCTCAAACATACAAATATCAAATATGATTGGAAGGGAATGCCGTTGGATAGGACGCAATTTCATGCGCATATTACTGTCGGCAGGTAAATATCGACCATTGAATGTAGGAACATATATGTGACGTGGCCTCAACCCATCCAATCACACCCTGTTCTCTGTTTTTTCAGATGACTTTCACGTTTTAGCTCGGTCCCACTGAATCACTGCACGTGAAAGTTGAAATGTGGGACCTCCTCTTTTTATTTTTTTCCTCAGAATTATGTTCTGATTTTCTCTGAATTAAATTCTCAACTCAGTATTAAGAATGAACAGAATAAACGATTGCAGAACATAGAAAGATGGAAATTCTGTAATCTCATAAAATGGTTTTGGGCCAAAAATTGGGCCTTTTTTGTAACTTGTAGCAAGATGGGCCTGAATGTCCATTAAATGCTTTGCCTTTTAATTTCATTATATCAATGCTTTATTTCCTGTATTTTACAAATGTTTCTTCATGTAAAAATTGGCTTAACATTTTCTCAGATGCCCATTTCTGAACTGACGGACTCGGTCAGCATTAATGAAGTTAAACATTGTGTGCAAAATGGGCTAAAGCTTGTGTCTCAAAGGTGTTTGTCAAAATGACAATATGAAGTGCAAAATGGGAGACTGCTTTTGGTGAAGAAAATGAAATGGGAAAAAAAAAATGGTAGTGATCTTGACTATAAAAGCTGGGTGTTGTTATGATCTTCAAAAAGAAAATTGAATTGCTTGTGAACAAGCTCTGGCTGCTATCAAAGAGATGAGAATGGCGAATGAACACTCGAGCTGCTGTAGACATTTGATATTGCGTTTGGAAAAACACCAATTTTTTTTTAATTTTGAAAAACTGTTTTCGTATAAAAAAATAAATAAATAATTTTTTAAAATTAAATTTGAAAAAATAAAATAGTCAATGAGACTGCATGGTGGTTAGTTATTGATAACTAAAACATTTATTACAGTAAGCTGGCTCAGGTTGAATATGTGAATTGTCTTATCAGATTAATTATGATGATATTTTTAAGCTGTTGCAGTACCTAATGTTTTTCATGTGTGTCACTGGACTTCTCTACATAGCCTTGTTTGTCCTTTAATTTGACTTGTATTGCTAATTTTTTATATTTTTAATCAAATTTAGAGAAATATATTCTTTAGTGCAGTCAGTTACTAATTTAATTATAAAATAATATATATTCAATAAATAAAAATTAAAATAATTAAATATATATTGAATTAATTTATAGATAATTTGATATAATGAATCTATTTAAAAACTTATCTTAAATCTATTAATATAATTGTAAACACCCACTGACCCACCCTCAACTGTCACATAATAATTTGTAAATAAATAAACTACACCATATAAAATAATTAATCCAAATTATTACTAATAATTAATGCGTAGCATGTCAAACTAGCACATTTTCCGGTTTAGTTCTTATATTCAGTTCAAAATCTCTTTTGTGTTTTGCTGAATTGAAATTTATCTAGAAATATTACAATTCATCCTTATATAAGATTCAATTCAATGTCCTCACTCATATTTGTGCCACTATCATTCGAAATTACACTTACAGTAACTCGAATACTAAACTATAACGGCTCATGTTCAATTATCATATAATAATATACAAATAGTCAAATCATCCGTGCTAAAATGGTTAATCTAGATATTATTACTAATAATAATTGAGACATAAATATATACTTTTGTTTTGTTTTTTTGAATTTTTAATATTCCATGTTAGAATTGAAAATCTAGCACGTCAAATTAGCTTATAATAATACTTTTGTTGCTAATAATTATTAAATTATAAAAAGTGTAGCTAATTATCATATCAGTTTAATTTTTAAATTATTAAGAAAATGAAATTTATATAAATGAGTGGAACTGTGATAATGAAATTTTGTTGGCTATTTTCTTAATATCAACACTTTTTGGATTCGCAAGAAAGAAGAATTTAAAGGATAATATAAAGGATAGAAAACATAATGAAAGCAATGAGATATGCTATTTTGTACTATCAATATATAGTAAAACTTTATTGTATTAATTCTTTTAATTAGCTTAGAGATTTTCCATATCAAATCAATTAAAATATTTAATTAAATAAAAAATTTAATAATTTATTAAATTAACTGTATAATTTCTTAGTTAAGATATTTAATTGTAGAAATTAATAAAATTTAGAAATCAAATTACAGAAGCTTTGATTTTCAGAAAGAAAAAACAAATTATGTTTTTTTACTTAAAAGATAATAGTATTATTATATTTATATAAAAGCTAAATCTTGCAGCATATCTACTGTAGTGCCAGATGTATAAATCAGATCACAAAACATTTATTCAATAGTTAAATTTATAAATTAATTAACAGTTATAATAAAATACATATTTATTATAGGCGTAGACATATAAATAAAAACTTTAAATCGAAGTATTTTTTTATTTTTATAACTTTAACTTTTTTTTTTTTACATTAACTTTAACCATGTTTTAAGAGAGATGCTCCACTCTTGTGGTGAAAAGCTTGACTGAAAAATCAGAAGCGACGTTGACATGACGTCTCCACGTGTGACTGAAATTTTACAAGCAATCCAACTTGTGAGAGTAAAATTAAATTAATATAATTATATAATTGAATTTGTTTAAAAGATCGATCTATTTAATAATTTTTTATTTTTTGAATAAAAATATTATTTTTTTTTTTTACAAAATCAAATATAATTTTTAATATGATAATAATTTTTTTAATTTATAAGTAAACATTTTTTTACTACTAATTTATAAATGAACATACAAATTTAAATTTAAATAGAAAATTATCAAATAGTCAACACCAATAAGTGTTTGAATGCTTCAAACTAGAGGAACTGGTATCTATTAATGAGTACAAAGTCATCAGCACTGATAAGTGCTTGAATGCTAGCACTTCTATCACGTTAAAGACATCTCTTACTTGAATTACTTGGAACAGCCTCTTTGCCTATTTTTATTCATTTTCATACAGTCTTTTTCTAAACAAAAATTATCTAGTGTTCATCCTTTTTCAGATGATTCTCGTAAATCTAGACTTTATCCTATAATCTATGTATCCAATAGTAATTATCAAAACTATTATTTAAAAGAAGATGAAATTATCTAACTGAATAGATGTATTGATATGAGATTTTTTTAAATTAACTATATATTTCGAGTTCGAAATTTATGTATATTGGTATTTTAAATACTTTTAAGATAATACTTCATTCGTACACACATATTTTAAATTAATCAGACAAATTCTAGATATTAATTTATTTTAAAAAAATAAAATTTATCTGATTAAATTTATAATAAACGAAAACTCGTTCAAAAATAATTTAAACTTTTAATAAGTATAAATTTTAATTAAAATTCTACTAATAAGAAAATATTTATTTGGAATAAAAATTAAGAAATATAATTTAACTTAAAACCTATGAAAAATATGAAAAGCTGAAACCCTAGAATGAAAAAGTAGAGTTTGATGAGCTAGTGTAGAGAAAGAGTCAAAATAGAGGTCAGGATAATTAGTCAGAGTACTGAAACTGTCAAGCTATAGCACTAGAGGATGAGTAATCGTGTGGATTTTCAGTTACAACTTATTTTTTTCTTTGGTTCTTTAAATTTTCTGTGTGTCAGTCTCCCTCTCGCTTCTGCAACCTTGCTTTTGCTTCCAAATTTCTCACTTAGTTTCTGTTTGATTTTCTTGGACTTTTGCTTTTTCTATCCTGGTTCTTGAAGATGACATTGCCACAGTTCCACTATCATAATAATGATTATCCCATGCCCTATCACTTCACTTCTTCCTCTGCATCTTCCAGCTCTTCATCAATTGCGACCTTTCCACACATGGGTTCTTCTTCTTCTTCTTTTCTCCGTGCAGCACCTGCTGATAACAGTACTCTTGTACCTCAGAATATTTGCAGCTACTTTTATGGTTTTGATAAAAATGATAAGAATGGTAAAGAGGGTTCGATTTCAATTTCATTAAGTGAAGAGGTAATTATAAATATGGATGCTGGCCATGCTAAGGTTTGTGTTAGAGGCCATTGGAAACCTGCAGAGGATGCTAAACTCAAGGAACTTGTTGCTCTTTATGGCCCTCAAAACTGGAATCTTATAGCAGAAAAGTTGCAAGGAAGATCAGGTAATTTAATTTTGCTCTTTCTTTTAATTAAGAAAGTTGATTTGTGGGCATTAATTATTATTATTATTATTATAATTCTTTTTTTGAAGGTAAAAGTTGCAGATTGCGATGGTTTAATCAGTTAGACCCGAGAATCAATAGAAGTGCTTTCAGTGAGGAGGAAGAAGAAAGGCTAATGGCGGCTCATAGAAGTTACGGTAACAAATGGGCTCTCATTGCTAGACTTTTCCCTGGAAGGACTGATAATGCAGTTAAAAATCACTGGCATGTTATAATGGCTAGAAAATATAGACAGCAATGTTTTGCTTATAAGAAGAAGAAGCTCATCACGCAAGCTGCTCAAACTAGGGCCGCGGGCGGTGGAGATGGCGACGGCGGCCTGAATGTAGTAGAAGCCACAAGCGGTAGATCAGTCTTGTTTGTTAGAAGCAGCAACTTGCTCTCTCTGCCACATGAATCTTGCTCGGTCTTGCAGACACCTTTTGATTTCTTTTCTGGTTTGTCTTTTAGTTTTTCCATTTCTCAAGTTTCAACCAAGAACAAGAATCAGTGCAAAAAATGAGCGAGAATCAGAGAAAAAAGTAATTGTTTTAAGTTAAACGATCATTTATAACAATTCAATTATACAATATATTTAATTATTTTATTTTTTATCTTCACTAAAAAAATAAAATATTAACTCATAAAAATAAAATAATTGAATTTATATTATTAGATTGGTTCAGAGATCACGTCATATATTTGGTTTATCTAAACATTTTTCTTTACTAGAACCCAAAATTTTTTTTAATCGACAGCAAGAACCCAATAATTAATGAACTTGCAGTTAGTTTTTATGGTGCAATTAATTCACTGTTTTCAAGTTTAAAAAGCCTGCATCAAGCAAATAATTAACTATGATTTGTGCAGGATTTTCAGAGTCCATGGCATCATCATTTTCTCAAGTCTCGGTCAGTGAACCATCTTCAACTTCGTCGCTATCATTTGCAGAGAATCAATCAACCAGAGATTTTGATGCCACCATTTCACCACCATTTATAGATTTTCTGGGTGTTGGAGCCTCTTGATCAAGAATATAAGTATTTATTCAAGACTAGGTAATTGAAAATGATCTACAAGTGAATGTATATTTGATTTTCAGCCCTTCTCATCATCATATTCATAGATGTAATCTTTGTTCATGTAGACAGTCTCAATAGATCTAATTACTCTCATTGTTGAATCATGTGGAGCTAGCAATTTCTTAGTCTTCATAGTTTAAATATTTTTTGTCTAGCATTCAAAGTTAATCCGACTAATACTGAATGTATTGAGTAGAATAGCAGAGAGCAGTAAAATATTTGCTCAACGATATTTAAAATAGATGCATAAAAATTTCATTTCAATTTATTCACACCGATTTGAGTTCACTTTAAATAATTTTTAAATATTGTACGTATGAATTTATAATACTAATAGAATAATTCTTTTTATGTGTTCATGATATATAATTGAAGAGGGTACAGGCCTACATGGGTAAGGTTTGCAATTACTTGAAGTTATTTATTTCTGTCATTTTCCTAGATGGCAGAGAGAGTGAAGCTAACCATTAACAAAACGAGGAAAATAGGGTACGTAAATTTGGTGTGGGGCTAACAAAATAAAATAGCAAAACCAAATAATTTTAAGGGCAATTTGCATAATAAAACCTCAATTTTCACTTTTATGACAAAATAATTATATTTTTTTATTTTTT
>CATIWF010166002.1:0-50954 GCA_949630135.1 Balakata baccata
CCAAAGCAGGCAGAGTCATGCCAGTCGTCATTCTTTTAATTTTTTGTTAATTAATTATGATAATGATATCTTAATTATATGGCAAAATCTTGTTATGGAAACATTAATTTATTATTAAAATAATATTCTTTGCTTGATGAGTAGTCAATATCTGCCCTGTCTCTAGTGTCATTCATTTTATATATTAAAGGCATGTTTGTTATTCTCAAAAAAAAATACTTTTTGAAAAATAATTTATATTTTTAATTTTAAAAATTGTTTTTAGTAGTAATATATAAATAGATATTTTTTTAAAAATAGATTTAAAAAAAATAATTTATAAAAAATTAAAAAAATCAATCAATTAAATAAAAAAAATTCAAAATCTGGTTTTAAAACTCTGAACAGTAATTCCAAATATCCCACAAATAACATTTATTCTTGATAAGGAGTTTTTTTTTTTTGTTTCTATTAAAAAAAGTTATCAAATGAATATTATAATTTCAGACATAGGAATCCATGAATTTAATTAGACATTTAAATACTCAATCTTATAATTTTCAAATACAATTTTAATATTTTTAATGGAAAATTCATTTGTAGAATGCTTTACTAATCATGAATATATATATAATTTAGCTTTGGATGGACGCATTGGACCTCCTTGAAATTTTTAAAATTTATAGTGATGTTCTAGCAAATTTGATATTTCTTAAAAAAAATTGTTTATATATATACTTTGTAATTTTTTTATTAAATTTATTTTAATTATTATGTAACTAATTAGGTAGTAGAAGTTTCTAGTTTTATTTAAAATAAAATTGATTAAAGATTATTTATTTTAATTTCTTTAATTTTATGACTATTTTATTATTTATTATGTAAAAGGTTATAATTGCTAATAATATAACTTGAGATGCTGTGATTGGTAAATCAATATATTATCAAAATGATCCAATCAATCCAGACCCAATTTTGTCAAGTATATGAGCGGAGCCAATTTTATTTTTTATTTTAAATATCTTGCATATATATTTTTTTACAAGAATATCTTACATATATAAAATTTGAAAATTAAGGAAAATAAGCAAATTTTTAATTTTTTTTTTTGCTTCGACAACCAAGTAAATTTTTAATTAAGATAAGAGAAAAATTAATATAATTTATAAAAATTTTAAATATGAAAATAACTAAATTTATAACTTAATAGAAATCCATAAGTATCAAAATCTTAAATTTTTTTTATTTAAAATAACTAAATTTGATATTTATCAATTTTTGGTAATTTTTTCTACAATAGCCATGATAAATTAATTTTTTAACAAGCACAATAATGGAGTATTAGAAAATAATATTCAGAAATATCTCTAGAATTATTAAAAAATAAAATTAATAAAATAGAACTACTCTAAATTGTAAAAAATTGTGATGAATAAATATATTTGGCCTAATTGATATTAGAAAATGAAAATGGACATTAATGTTGTCTAAATAAAATTATAGGAGAACGAGAATCTTCTCATTTTCTATTATAAAGGAAAGAGAATATCATAGATATAGCCTAATTATTTATTGCATTATTGGATTGGATTTATCCCAAAATTTAAATTGTTTCGATCAGCAAACAAACACAGATAAATTAAAAACCCTAGGAAATCTCTGCACGCGGTTTAATTTCGAGAATTCCCAAAATCGTTAAACGACAACGAAGCAAGTCGTTTTCTTTTCTCTGCAACTTCTTCGTTGAAGGTAAAAGACCTTATTTTTCCCTCCTTTCTTGTTAATAATGATAATAAAAAAATAAATAAAAGAATCTGGAGTTGGAAGATAATTGCGAGCTCTTATAATCGCGATTGCTTGGAATTGTGGATTTTTTTTTTTTTTCAAATGGAATTGTGGAGTTAATAGAGGGCTTTTTTTAGTTCGTTGAATTTTGTATGTATAATTTCGATTGAATTTAGGGTTTTGACGGGTCCGTTGATTGATTATTCGGGGCGAATTATAGGAGAAAGCTCAAGAAAGCTGATATCTGAATCGTATTTTTTTTCCTTTTAATGTTTTCTTTTAAAAAATTTGAATTAATCTGATAGGAGAAATTTGCAGGGTGGACTCAATGCTTGTGAATTGCGATTCCGAGCCATGGACCTCTTGATGGATAGAAGGGTTTTCGACTCGACGGGATAAGAGGAATCTGCTCATTTGGGATTTGGCTATTGCATATTGTAGGAAGCCCGAGAACTCGCATATTGATGTTGTGTTTCTGATTGGAGATTGGAATTTAGGATGGATGAATCTCAGGGTAATTCGAATTCGCTGCCGCCTTTCCTTTCAAAGACATATGAGATGGTGGATGATCCTTCCACAGATTCCGTTGTTTCATGGAGTCAGAGCAATAAGAGCTTTATTGTGTGGAATCCAACAGAGTTTGCCAGGGATTTACTCCCAAGATTTTTTAAGCACAATAACTTCTCAAGCTTTATCAGACAGCTCAACACATATGTAAGTCAATGTTTTGCTCTATGATATGTTTTTCCTTTTAGTACATGCTTATGTATTCAGGTTTGTGTGCGCGAGTTTTCTTTAGTTTTAAGTAGGTTGAGCTGGGATGTTTGATATTTCTATTGGGTTTTAGAAAGATCGATCCTAAACTAAGGGCACTTGTGCATGTGTTTTCTCCTTTGTTTTAATTAGGCTACATTACGATGATTAAAATTTGTAGGGTTTTAGAAAGATCGATCCAGAACAATGGGAATTTGCTAATGAAGATTTTATTAGAGGTCAATCACACCTTATGAAGAACATTCACAGACGGAAGCCAGTTCACAGCCATTCTCTGCAAAATCTCCATGGACATGGATCTAATCCATTAACTGATTTAGAAAGACAGAGTTTGAAGGATGATATAGAGAAGCTTAAACATGAGAAAGAAGCACTTATCCTGGAGTTACAGAGGCATGAACGTGAGCATCAAGGATTTGAGATGAAAATGCATAATTTGAAGGATAAATTGCAACAGATGGAACGGCGGCAGCAAAATATGGTGTCTTTCGTGGCCCGAGTCTTGGAGAAACCTGGGCTTGCTTTAAATCTCATGCTGCAGTTGGAACCAGGCCATGATAGAAAGAGAAGGTTGTCAAGAATTGGTTATTTTTATGATGAGGCTAGCATTGAAGATAACCAGATGGCAAGCTGCCAAACTGTTGCTAGAGAAAATGTAGATGGTTTTCCTGTTGTGTTGTCAAACGTGGAGCATTTTGAGCAGTTGGAGTCATCTCTAATATTTTGGGAAAGTATTGTAAAAGAAGTTCAAACAAACACTCGATGCAATTCAACCTCGGAGTTAGATGAAGCCACAAGTTGTCCAGAAAGCCCAGGCATATCTTCTGTACAACTTAATGTTGATGTTCGGCCCAAGTCACCAGCCATTGATATGAATTCTGAGCCTGCTGTAGCTTCAGTTCCAGAGCCTGATCCTCTGAAGGAACAAGTAGCCAGTAGTGCTCCTACTGTGGCAACTGGAGTCAATGATGTATTCTGGGAACAGTTTTTGACTGAAAATCCTGGTTCAACCGAGACACAGGAAGTTCAGTCAGAAAGGAAGGATTCTGCTGATAGAAAAAATGAGTTCAAACCCAGTGATCAGGGAAGATTTTGGTGGAAAATGAGGAATGTAAATAATCTTGCTGAACAAATGGAGCATCTTACTCCTGCAGAAAGAACTTGAAATTACTTGATGTTTTTGCGGCTTTGGATGCCTAAGAGCCTCCCATGTAATAATTTTAGGTATGATTTGTTTGATGTGGTATAATAGATTCTATGTTTTGATTTTAACAAGAACTCATGTTGCATCTCATGTTCATTGTTTTAGGTGCTATTATCCTCGCAAGATTATTGCATTCTCCTTCAGTTTAATTGTGCTGCCCTTGTTATCCAACTAGAACAGTTTTTTGACATCTACTACAGTCAGGAGGATAATATCAATTGTCTTTAAGGATGAAAATGATTTTGGTTCCTAATTATAGATAGCTCAGATTTTTTTTTTTTTGTTATATATTATGTGTATATGAAGGTTCTTGAATGTAGTTGTGGTAAATATTGGAACATATATTTTTGTAAATCAGAGATATAAAATCCTTCTCTATCGATACAAGAGTAAATCTGGGATTTCCAATATTATAAATTCTACACTCAAGGACTATGCATGGATGGTAGAAATAGCAATACCTAACAGGATGGTGTTTCCATGAGGCCTGCTTGTTGAAGTTGATTGCGAGGATGAAAGAAAGAAATTGTAATTTTAAGTTTTGCTACAAGGCGAGCTATAACTTTTGCTATTACTTTCCTACTTTATCTAAATTTTTCAACAGTTCTTTAGGACGATACAATTTTCATGCACAGCACTAAATATTTGATTAAGTACATTATACAGCCTTCATATACCTTCTGTGCAAGTTATTTGCTTTTGGACTCATTCTTTAATTGTTGTTTGAAGTTTAATGTGACATTATGTACATTGGTTTATTATCCTGTAGAAATTTGAACTTCTGTTCCATTTATGAAGATGATCCATTTCCTTTCTGAAAATTGTGTTAGTTTTTCAGAGCTGTGAAATGGTTGTTTCTTTGAATCGATGATGGATACAGCTCAAAGGAGTCAGATTACATGTGCATATGATTGGGTACTTATAGAAGCTTGAGATTTCTGGCACAGTTAAATGTAGGTGTTCTCATCTGTCATGTTCATTTTAATTTCTGATTTTTACTAGGTAAACTTCTTTGTTATTGGATTTTGCTGCTGCTTAACAAACATTAGGAGGCTTATGATGTTCCAAATGTGAATATATTCTATAATACTTTTGGATTATCATAGTTCAGAATCATTTGCATTTACTGGGCTATTCACAGGGTGCTCAATAGTGTAGAGCATTTATTATGAGGATACGTATGTACAAATACTCAATTTGTTGATTGTAGTTTGGTTTGGTTCGGTTCATATTATTTGAGGGTTAATATGTGAATTTCGATTCGGTGTCATTTGGTGCATCCAAATTCTTCTGTATGGTTATTTTCAAATTCAATTATATTGCACCACTAAATAATTTGACATCTTAAGATTTGTAGATTGCAAATATGGAAGTGAGCAGTGAGAATGTGAATGTACAGCCTTTGAGTAAAGCTAGCTAATTTAGGAAGTAACATAGAATAACTCACAGCAACGATGAGAAGCTGGAAAACACATAGATTTGGGGAATGAAAAGGGTCCATAAACATTCTTACTGTTTTTTCTGCCTATTAACTATAGGGGGTTGAACGCAGAATAGTTCATTGGATAGCCCTTTACACTAATAAGGTCCATACTGCCTTTTAGTACTTCCAACTTTTTTTTTTTAAATTGAAGCTATAATTTTCCCATGAGATAATGTACAGGATAATTACAAATTTCCCTATCTTTAGCAGAGTTGTTGTTAATCCTAATGACATTCTTCATTCTCTAATTCAATACCTAAACAGGCTTGGCTCAGCTCTAACCATACCTGCCTGAACACCCGGATGATCAAGTCACGGTATTCATCTGAATTTAATGTCAGATAACAAGCTAAGAGTTCTTCAAGTTCTTCTGGCCTGCTGATCCTCTTCTCCTCAATCATCTCAATCATGGAGTCTCTGAAATCTTTGTGCAGATCATACGAACATTTCACCACAGCAAAGCTCTCTAAACCCTGAAAGCCCTCTGTTGCATTTTCCTTTGCGTTCCTTTTCATTTTCAACTTGGCTGTCTTCATGTCTTCGAGAGCTTTTATTTTGCAAATTTCAGCTCTTGAAGCTGTTCTTAGAGAATATGTTCTTACTTTGCTTTTCTGCTTCGATTTTTTCCTCTGTAATTCCCTGCTTATGTACATGGATTTCCTCTGTTCTTCATTTTTTGACTTTACCTCTTTGACCTTTTTTTCTTTTAACTTTTGCCACGCAGACAGAAAATTTTCTTCAGAAATGCCATCAATTTCTGTAAATTCAAATTCTTCTTCAGTTTTCTTGGTATAAGAATCTCTTGAATTCAATGCAGAGGTGCAGCAATCTTTCCTTGAATCAGCAGCTGTCAATTTACAGTCCTCGCTTAAATTCATTTCTCGGTTTGCCTTCTTCAGGTTCTTCTCTTTTTCAACCATAAGCCTAGGTGTTCTAACCTTTTCTCTTACACAAGTTTGCACTTGTGTCAAAATCTCAACTTGTGTTGGAAATCCTCTGTTTTTTCCTCACATGAGAAACCATGTCATTGAACTTGTGAGCATCTTCTTTTCTATTTACTCGTGTTGTGTTTGATCTACAGCTCTGGCAGCTTGATGGTGGAAATTCAATATCATCATCTGAATTGTACCGAACCGATCGCGGAACAGCTCTGCTCTTCAACTCCTCAACACTGTCCTCTCCAAAAGATAGTCTGCAAAAAGCATCACCATCTCCTCCATAGAATTTACCTCCATCACTAAGACAGCGAGGGGAGTTTGCACGCACTGGCACAGAATTCAACTTCCCTCTCTGCTTCATTTTTGAATTTTTTTCTCCTGAATTGAGACTCATTTGCTTGAACTTTGTTATCCAGGAATTGGGTAGAACTTGAGAAATGAAGAAAGGGCGAGAAGACGCAGAAAGTGATTGTTGCTTTTTCTTGTTCTTGCCTCACTTCATCTTTCTTGGTGACTGATAAATGGGATTTTCTTTTCTCAGATATCTACAACTTTCTTGGCTGGTCGAATTTGCTTTATTTGTTAAGGTTTATAGAGTTGCAGAAACTGAATAGGAAGAAAATGGAGGGGAGGGAAGCGAGGGTGCAGCGGTTAGGGGACAGTTGGGCTGATAAATAGGAACGTGGGTTTCTTGCTTTCTACTAGAATTTTTGTTTTTGTTTTTTTGGTCTTCCTTTTTCAAAAGAGAGGCTCGTGCTAAATCTTGTGACCACTTTCTCAAACTCTAGTTTTCTTTTCCACTTTATGGTTTGTTCTCGAAAAATAATTCATGGCTAGATGGGGAACTTACTTGAATCTCCTCAACATAAGTATTAAGTAGAAAAAAACTAGCTTTTTATTTGCTACAATTGAGACTTAAATTAGCAATTTAGGGTGACTAATTCTTTAGCTATTAGCTACTCTCACTTGCATCGGTAATCCACTTTTTGTCATGGTCTGAAACTGGCTTTAAAGGGCAAAAAGATTATGAACAATTTGGATTGGCAGTTCAGTCTTCTGCCCTTTTTTTTTTTAATTTTTTTTTTTATTTGAAGGAGTTTCTTTCTCCAATGATTTTCTTTAATTTGTTAAAAATCAAATTGGTGACGCTCTCTTAGGCCCTTTTGCTTTATTTCTGGTTCTAGATTGCACAACCTTTTGTCTTTATATCCGAAGTTAGTTAAACTAATCTAGAGTGAAACATTTTCTTAAGAGTATTTAAGATAGCTATATATTCAAATTTAAAATTTCTGATTAAGAGCTAGAAAGTTTTCCTGCGAATTCATTCACGCCTTATTAAGTTAGATTGCATGACTATTTTTTTTTTCTGGGTTTTACTTTTAGTCAAAGACCGGTACAGGGTCCTGAATTCTGATTGCCACAGAACAGAAAAGGGTGGTGCACTAAAAGACTACCTTTAGCAATGGCCAAGGAGAAAGGCCTAATGCATACTGGGTTGGTGCTAATTAGGGCTAGGTCCACAAGTCATTTTGCCAACAAATATTCTATGTGGAAAGGGAAGGTTTGCATTCTAAGGACAGAATCAAGAAACTTGGCTCTTACTTCAGTTGTAATTGATAATGGAGGCATCCCTTTCTTTAAAAGAAACCCAACAACCAAAATATATCTTACTCACGGACAGAGAGGCTGGAAATACAAGAGTTTGCGTGTTAACATTAGGTGTTGTGCACTGTTTTTGTCAATGTCTACCCTTCTTTGACAGACGACAGTCAAGTATGTTGAGTAATTGAACCGCAAAAATGCCAGAAAAAGAAAAAAAAAAAAAGAAAAACAAATAGAGGTTCAATAGGAAGAAATACTAGACTGCTTGTTAGCCTTTAGGTTAGGTAATAGATGTGCAGCCAACTTATTGCTTATGGATAATGTATTTTGCATTGTCACTCCAAATTTAGGAATGCAAAACTTTATATATTAATATTTTTTTTATAATATTATTTTCCATCTTTTTTATAAAGAAGTAAATATTAAAAATGATATAAATTTATGTACTATTATATGTATTCTAAAAAGTTGAGAGAATACAATTGTAAGGTGAATGTGTGTCGGCCAATAAAATTTTGTAATGATTGTAGACATAGTTTTAAGGATACGAAATTCCCCTTTTGGGTGTCTCTCTTACAAATTTGTCCATCCTATTAACTAGTGCTTGTCTTGAAAACATTGTCCAAATGACTAGCCCATGATCATGGATTTTGTTAATAAATGACTAGCTAGCGACTAGCATATGGTCATTGGTTTTGCAAACCAGGGCTTGTCCAATGTAATGATCTAGGTTGCCAAAGTTAGGCTGCAATTCATAAGTATTGAATTCTAAAAGAAAATTTACTGAGTTTCATCAATTACGTCAGATTTGTTTTGTACCAAATATATTTAACAGAATAAAAGTAGCAACTTCTGTTAGGAAAAATGAAACATAAGCTAAAAGGGCGCATAACAGAAAATCTTTGAACTGAAATTTTTACCACTGAGAAAGTGAATGCTCCCATTTTTTTCTAACCATACAATTTTTTTCCCCCAAAATGATAGTTTCTTTCTAAAGCATAGTTAACCACACAATTTGATATTAGAACTGTTCAACTCAATTAAGAGTTAATCCCAAATGAATGGCGATCAATTTATGTATTTATCTTCTTCATACTCAGAAAGATTTATAATGGGTAAATTCTTGTTTGATACTTGAAAGTGATCAACAAAATAAAGTTCACAGCTTGACAAGACTTATCTTAGAGCTGTCCTTTTCTTTTCTGGTAAGAAAGTTGGTTTAAGAAAGGCATAAATAGCCTTCTGTGATACAGAATCGCACCAAAACCTTTGTTATAACAACAGCAACAACAAAATTCAAAAATAAAGCGGGCATAAAAGGAAGAGTACGTTCCATGCAATTGCTAGTTGAAGACTGAATTCCAAAGCAATGTTTTTTTATATGTATTAAAAGATATTGATATGAATGTATAGGAATCAAGCTTGCATTTTTTTTCAGCAATGGCTGTGCATATGAATAGCAATTGTTGTTTCTTTGTTGTTTCACTAGTTCTTCTTTTAAGTGCATTTTATGTTAGAGCAGCAAATGAGTATGTATCAGCAGTTGGTGATCCAGGAATGAAAAGGGATAATCTAAGATTGGCGATCGAGTCATGGAATCAATGCAATGAGGTTGGAGATGAAGCTCCTAAGATGGGCAGCCCAAGAGCTGCAGATTGCTTTGACATCTACAAGGCTTCTCTACAGGAGAAAGGTAAGCTTTCTAGCCTATTTTCTTTTATGCATTGCTTGCTTTTCTTCTTTCTTTTTAGAGTAAAAAATTTTTTTTGGTTACTTAATTTTGTAGAAAAGAACTGTTCCATCTGTAGTTTGGTGCCCCACATTTTGGTTCACAGAGTGACAGAAGAAGACAACAAGCTAGGAGTTGGACGCCCTTTCCCCGGACAGCAACCCAAGTCCTTTAATGATGTGGATCTTTATGCTGCAGAGAAGGAACTCTATTTAGGCTCCAAATGCCAAGTTGAAGATACACCAAATCCCTGGCAGTTTTGGATGATCATGCTCAAGAGTGGCAACATGGACACTTTTGCCGCAAAGTGCCCTAAAAATGGCCAAAAAGTAGGTCCTTTTGGCCCTGATTCTGGGTTTCCCTGCTTTGGACCAGGGTGCATGAACCAACCATCAATTTATCATGACTACACTACACTACAAGGCCCTAATAAGACTACTCTTAAGGGTAGGTTTTATGGGTCTTGGGATTTAGATGCTGATTTAAGACAAGGGTTTTTGGGTAACTTTTCTTACCATTCTGTAACCTGGGAGAAGGAACTTGGAAAGGGCAGTTGGGTTTTTCATCATATCTTGAGGACTTCAACTAAGTATCCATGGCTGATGCTTTACTTGAGATCAGATGCCACTCATGGACTTTCTGGTGGCTACCATTATCCAACAAGAGGAATGTCCAAAATTGTGAGTCATTTTTTCTTTAATGATAAAAATTTTGGCGTATATTTATCGTGTTTTGTTACTTTATCTCATAAATTTTTATCAGTTTACCTATAAAATTTCCTTTTCGGTCCATATTGATATCTTATAAATTAAAAAAAGCTAACATAAGACATCTAAATATTGATTTATTACTTCATCTTGCCATGTCAGCATTAGGAGGCTATATATTAGCTTCTTTTTTTTTTTTTAATTTATAAGGTGGTAATATGGACTAAAAAGAAAATTCCGGAGGCAAATTCAGTAAAATGGCCAAATGAAAAAAATGCAGTGGGCATATATGCCTTGTGCCAAAAATTTTCCTTTTATTAGGATGGTCTTAATTAAGGTTTAAACTCATAATTCCGGAGTCCTGAAAACAGAGCACTGCTCTACTCTCAATGTCTAAATCAAACCTTGAACAAGTTTTCCTCGCAAGCAAAATAACATTGTAGGCAACGATTAATTGAATGTACTTGACAGGAATATTGTACTAAATTTGCAGATACCAGAATCACCAAACTTTAAAGTGAGATTCACTTTGAATATAAGCAAAGGTGGAGGTCCTAACAGCCAATTCTACCTAATGGACATGGGGAGCTGTTGGAAGAACAATGGACAACCTTGTGATGGAAATGTAACTTCAGATGTTACTCGTTACAGTGAAATGATCATCAATCCCAACACAAGTGCATGGTGCAAGCCTAACAACCTTAATGTCTGCCCTCCTTACCATACATTCCCCAATGGAACACGTGTCCATCGCAACGATACGGCTCGATACCCTTATGCAGCCTATCACCTATATTGCTCTCCAGGGAATGGACAATTTCTTGAAGTGCCTTACAATTTGTGTGATTCGTACAGTAATCCTCAGCCTCAGGAAATTCTGCAGATTCTTCCACATCCTGTATGGGGTGACTATGGATATCCAACTAGGCAGGGTGAGGGTTGGATTGGTGATCCAAGAACATGGGAGCTTGATGTTGGAAGGTTGTCGGAATCACTTTACTTTTATCAGGTTTGAATTTATTTTCCTCTTATGTATGTTCCTATTTTTACAGAATTGCTTTAATATGATATTAAAATGTAGATGTGAATGAAATTGTTGCAGGATCCTGGGACAACTCCAGCAAGAAGGCAATGGATGTCTATTGATTTAGGGACAGAAATTTTCAAAAACCCTGATCAGGTTGCTGAATGGACTGTTAGTGACTTTGACATTCTTGTTCCTAAGCAATGATAATGGCAAGAAGACATTAAATTTTCCTGTCAATTCAATGATTTTTTTTTAGGAAGATACATTGTCTTCCAGCCATAGGGAAAGAACAAGAGTTTTAGGATTTGCGATCATCTTATAACAGATGAGTATACCTGCGGTTTACAAAAAAAAAAAAGTAAACATTGTCTTACAGTTCAATATCAAGCAGAAAATACATTCTAAACAAAAGGATCTTTCATCAACATTTCATCTGGGTCCTGACAGAACAGATGGCATTAAGGAAGTTGCGGTTGCCAACTCCACTTCTCTCCTTCTCGTTGGGTTCTGAACTCTGTAGTCTATGTCAGTTTCCTCATCCATGGTACCCTCTAAAACCTTGACAACTAACGACATGGAAGGTCTCCTTGTATAATCACTTTGCAGACACCAAATTGCAACTCTCATCATTTTCATTGCTTCTGATATTTGCAATTGCATATCCCCACTATTTCTGTCAACCATGTCTATCAATTGATCCTCCTCTGCCTTTTTCATGAAGATGGGAAGCAAATGCGTTAATTCCTCAGGCTGAGACCTATCCAAGTTTTTCCTTCCACAAACTACTTCCATCACAACTACGCCAAAGCTATAAACATCTGCCTTCTCTGTGATGACTGAGCTAAACAATTCAGGGGCCATATATCCTGGAGTTCCTCTCATTGTGGTTGCAACTTGGCTCTGGTCCTTCTCAATCAACTTTGATAAGCCGAAATCTGATATCTTAGCACGTAGGTTTGCATCCATCAAAATGTTTTGGGGTTTGATATCCAAATGGACAATTCTTTGTCTGCAATCTTCATGGAGATAGGCCAGCCCCTTTGCTATGTCTAGGATGATTTTGCATCTTGTTTGCCAATCCAATGGAGGTTGCTGAATCTCTTTGAGGAAAATCCATTTGTCCAAGGACCCATTGCACATAAATTCATACACTAAAAGTCTATGCAATTTTTCAGCACAAAAACCTATTAATCTTACCAAGTTGTTATGGTGGATGCTTCCAATAGTCTTCACCTCGGCTAAGAATTCCTTCTTCCCTTGGCCTAAAGCATCAAGGCGCTTTACTGCAATTTTTTCTCCTGTTTGCAGGCTTCCTTCAAATACTGACCCAAACCCTCCTTCCCCAAGCTTTTTCTGGAAAACCCCAGTGGCAATTTCCAATTCTTTATAAGTAAATCTCTTAGGCATTCCCAATAGTTGAATATCTAAGCTATCTTCCAAACCTTCCTCTTCATCTATTTGGTCCCTTTTCTTCCTTAAATGTTTGATCCAAAGGGCTGCAAGAACGACTACACTGAGGGAAAGGAAAATGATAAAAGTAATCAAGCCCGCAAAAGACAACATAGCTGCTGAGGTGATTATTAAAGACATGATAACAATTATCCAAATCCATGTCTTTCTTTTCAATTGAAAAGCCATGAGAGATCAATGTACTAATTAAAGAAGATTGTACTTGCTGTTGAAGGGAAAATGGATGGTATATATTGTTAGAAAAAATGAACAATAAGCAAGCAAGTCAAATAAAAAAATTCAAGCAAAAAACATAAGAGATTAATTGTCTATATCCAGAGTAACCAATTCTTTACTAAATAAAAAATTATAATACAATAAAATTATATTTTTCTTGAATTGATCAAACTTAAACTCATAATTTATTATATTTCCATTGTCACAGGAGAATAACTCTCGCCTCATAGTTTCCAAAGGTGTTTTTCGAAATCCAACCTGAGAAAAAACTCAAATTTGCAATCTTTAAGTTGTTTTTGTATTTGCTTCTCCGACTTCACTTTTCAAGTGCCTTGAATTTGCCTATATTTATATTTATAAACATTCTAAACTTATCAATCAAGAAAATGAATATCATTCCAATTAGAAATACCTTTCTAATTCAAATCCAACTTGAAGTCTGCAGTTGAAAAATCAAATATCAACGTGTGTATTCTCTGCAGATTATCTACCAAATAAGCGTTTGGTACACAACAATTGGCTATTTACTCTAATTTTACCACTTAAAAAATCATTTGGTCCACTCTATGACTCTGTCATATTAGACAAAATATTCAAAGATAATAAATTGTTAATAAGATATGTATAGCTTTTTCTTGGTGCATTACCAATAAGTTTTTAGAAGTCAATGGACTATAATTATTCTGACTTAAGTTAATTGTTGATCTATTATGAAGTAAAATTTTTCTAGCACAGATTTTTTTTATACGCAAGACTCAAATTCGAGACTTTATTTATAAGAGAAAAGACTCTAAACTACCTCAACCAACTATGCATCCGTGGTATATATAGCTTTTCATTCATTCATTAGGTTCAGTAATGTAAGTCCAGAAGCTTAGGCATGCGAACTCTCCAAATCAAGGGTAAAATGGTGAAATCAATTGGAGTTTGGATTTTAAAACAATTAAGGATGTTGCCAGTGGATGCAGTGGAAGCAATACCTGCGGAAGGTTGTTTCTATTAAGTAAGTAATATGTTATTTAACGTTTGACTAGGAAACCAATTTTATTGTTGGGTTGTTGAATTTTATTGTCATTTTCATGTTTGAATCAGAGAAAATGAAAGTGTCTCAAATTATTCATAACATTTTAGAATCTTGACATTAGATTATTACATTTTCTTTAGCTAGTTTGATGTGACCTTGATTGAGTCATAAATTGTTCTTATTGAACAAGCACTTATAATTTTTTTTTTTTAAAAAAAATTATTACTTGAAAAAGAAATTGAATAAGGAAAATTATTCTTCCTACACATTTTAAATAAATATTTTTATTTTTTTATAAAACTTAAAAAATTATGATTGAACATTCTCAATTCTACACAATTAAATATTTTTTTCTGAACACATTAATCTTTTATCATTTTTATACAAATATTTTACATTGTTATCTCTGATTACATTTTACATAGATGTTAATTTGTACTGAGTTGACTACATCTTGCATAGGTGCGTCACGTGCCGAGCTGTTTTCACATATCATAAAGGCACAAAGTTAATAGAAGCCTGAGGATAGTGTAACAAAAAAAAAGTTATTTGTCCAATTTGTATTTATACTTTACTATAAGTTGAATAATATATGTAAATGGATAAATAAAATAAATATTTTAATGTAAGTTGGATAAGAGTGGAAACAAAAAGTATTGAAATGAGGTGATTTTTTTTATAAAAAAAAAAAAGCTTAACATTATAAATAAACCCTAGTATCATGCCATCTAGTTACGCGTTAGAGTATTCGGCCATAAATAAAAGGGTAATAATAATGATAATAATATTATTAATAGGAGTTAATATATATTTGAAATTTATTACGAAGTTGCCTTGTTTGTTGTGGTGTAAAATGAAACATTTTTTGAGAAATTATGGATAAGTTGGTATGAAATTTTTTTCATATTAATTAAATATTTTAAATTTGATTGCTAAGTATGCAACTATTTTAAAACTTATAGAAGAATATTTTGCCGTTCGATACACAATTAAAAACTAAAATAAATGAAGCATTTGATGAATTTCTATTTATTATGAATCCTTGAATTTAGATATGGCCACCCAGACCGGACTGTTGATTGCCCATTCCGGTTCTAATCCCGAACTGTAACTGTAGGGACGGGTGTGGTCCAGTCCTTCACCTAAAGAACAGTGAACCGACAGTTTTAGATTTGAACGGGTAGTTCATAACCAGTTAATTGAGAAAAGAGAAATTTCAAACAGTCATGTGACCGTTCTTCCCACTCCTATCCCCTGACCTGACATATGTCATGTCTACTCCCCATCTCTCTCTTCTCTTATGTTAAAAACGCTTTTTTTTTTTTTTAATTTAGCAAATAACATTTAAAAATTTAAAATAATAAAAAATAATAATTTTTTTTAAAATAAGTAAAAAGACAAAAATACTTCTTAACAAAAAAAAAAAATAATTAGTTTTTAAGGATTTTTTTATTTTTTTATTTTTACCAAATTGTTTCAATAAACATCTTAATCAATTTCAATTTCATTACACTTTTTACAATCTCTCTGGTATTCTCTAAATCTCTCAACAATTCAATCTCAATTATATGTACATACTTCTTTAATTACTCTTTAATTACTCTCATTTATTTTTTTTTCTCTCTAATTACACTTTTTATTATTTTTTTCTTTATTTAATTCTCTCTAACTCTCTTTAATTTTTTCAATTAATTATCTTTAATTATTTAATTATCTCTAAAAAATGGCAAGCCAAAGTGGATGGAGTAACTATGTTGGTGACAATATTTTTTATGATGTGTTGTGGAGGAAGATGATGTTCCGGTAAAACTTACCATTCAATAAACTAAGGAATGACGGTGGTAGTGAACAACCAGAAATTTTGGCACAACGGTCTGACATAAAAATTCGCACCTCCGATATTTTTAAAATTCATTTTAAAAAAATTAGTAAAGATGAGTGTATATTTGATATTGCGTGCAACTATTGCATACAAACATATAAATTTAAATGTGGAGGTGGGTATGGTACATTGCAATGGCATTTGGAAAATAACCATGCTACTCAATATGGCATTGAGAAAAAAAAAACTCAAATTTTTGGATTCACAGTAGTAGGTTCGTCTTTTATTTTTCAATTATTTCAATATAATGATAAAAATATAGAAAAAATTGACTAAACTGATAAGTACAAAACATTTATCTTTTAGTTTTGGAGAAAAAATAAATTTTGTTAATTATTGTCAAAATACATTAAATTCTACTAGTAAACTTGTTTTTAGAAATACTTTTAAATGTGCTTTATTTAAGATGTATAAAGAAAATAAAATTATTTAATATGTATAAAGAAAATAAAAAAAGAATTATGTAAAAGAATTATGTCTTTGAATGGACTTGTTACTATTTGTAGTGATATTTGGAGTGATTATTGGCGTATATATTCATATATAGGTATAACATGTCATTGGATTAATAATGAATGTAAATTGCAAAAAATATTACTTGCATTTAGAATTTTTGATGAAAGACATACTGCAAATAATATCTTTAAAATTATAAAAAATATTATGCTTTAGTTAATAAAATTTTTACCATTGGTTGTGGTGCTTCTATTAGAGACTTGCAATTTTTATGTTAGCCTAATATTGATAATAGATTTTTTCATATTAGATGTGGATGTTATGTATTAAATTTATGTGTACAAGATAATTTAAAATATTTAGGTGAATCACTTGATCTAATAAAACAAGCAATTTCCTCCTAAATAATGAAATTATGAGCTCGATTTTGTCATGAAAATGACAAAAGATCCAATTCGTTGGAATTCAACATATAAATTAATCAATGAGTCATGCAGATATAAATAATTATTGTGCAGATTTATTTCTAATGATGTGTCACATATTAATTTATATCCACGATATTGAGATGTTTATCAAAATTTTTTAGAAATTTTGAAAGTTTTTAATGATGCAACATATACTTTAAATGATATTTATTATTCTACGTGTCATTTATTATTGGCTTAATATATTACTATTGTTGATGTATTTAAAGAATATATAAATGATATTATTTTGCATGATTGTGTATTTTATTTTCAATTATGTGTTACATATTAATTTATATTTACAATATTGGGATGCTTATGAAAATCTTTTAGAGATTTTGAAAGGTTTTAATAATGCAATATATATTTTAAGTGATGTTTATTATCTCATATGTCATTGATTATTGGCTCAATATATTAACATTGTTGATGTATTTAAAAAATATATAAATGATGTTATTTTGCATGATTGTATTTTTGCCATGAGAAGTAAATTTTTAAACATATCCCTATGATTAATCTTGTATATATACATTTTTTTTATCTTATATGTAAAATTAAAATATTAATTAAATATTTGAATGATTATTATGAATGTCTGTGAATTTATAATAAATGAAGTTAGAATATTTCTAGTGAATTATTTAATGAATTTAGTAATTTGTATAATAATTTTGCTTCAATAAATATTAATTCTTCTAGTTAAGATGAGAGTGAATGGAAAATGGTTGGAAGAAGTGTTCGTTTGATGTTGAAAAATCATAAAAAAAACTTCAACCATCCACTAGTTTACCCGAACTTAACGTTTATTTGACAATAAATTTTAAGTTTAGCGATAGCAGAACAAATAATGATATTTCAGTTCTTGAATGTTGGAATCACCGCTAAAATATTTGTCCTATCATCTCCCAAATTGCAGAATATATTTTTATAAGTTTAGTTTCAACCGTTGCATTTGAACAAGCTTTTAATGCGATATGCAATATTTGGATGAGACACGATCCAACTTAGCTCACAATTCATTAGAAGCCTAAGTGTGCAATATGATTGAACCAAAGCGGAGTTAAGACAACAAAAAATTTAAAAATAGAGATACAACGATAAAATAGGTACAACCGAAAGAATCGTTAGTATATCTAGCAGTGGTGGTTCCAATTATCAAAGGTAAATAGGTAATCAACAAATTTAAAAGAACAAAGAACTATGTAAATTTTGATTATTGTAAATCCTAAGATGACACCTAGGCTAAGTTCAAGCATGATTATTAATATTTTTATTTTTTCATTGAAAGTTAAATTTTTAGAACTAAGTTATTTCTTAGTTAGAACAAAAATATTAATTTGATTTAGTTTAAATTATTATTGTCCAATTAATTTTTTTAAAATTTAGAGAATTTTTCAAAAATGTCAAAAAGATTATAAAATATTACAACATTACCTTCATTAAAAGCTTTTTTTTCAAAACTATTAAAAGCATGTAAAAATTATTATATAAGTATCCAAACTCAAAAAATTATCACAAAGTATACTAAAAAGTGCACATTCGCATTTTTTCAATATTCTTTAGTTCAGTATCTTTAGAAATACTTTAGATATACCTTAGTTAGTTATACAATGAAAGTACTTCGAGTGTATTTTAGACATACCTTAAAATTTTTTTTATAATTTCTTGAAAACATTTTTAATACATTTGAAAATATTTTAAATATATATTAAAAATTTTATAGAAATATATGTATATTTCTTCATAATACCTTAAATGTTTTAGAGAAAAAAAAAAGACAATAATCATTCCATTGAATTTCTCACATAGTATCAGTCCCCTTCTTATCTCCTGTTTGGGAACCAAAACCACAAGATCCACAGTAATGTTTCTGCTAAGAATTTCTCAGAACATAATTGACTTTAAGGCTAAGATTCTCACACCCTCTTCTCAAAATCTGATTCTCAAAGCTCTCATCACAATTTGCAGTGACTCCAATTCTTTCGTGAATAGTTTCCATAATAGAAACACAATCAACGCTGTCAAACATTACAAGTTTGTGATTTCGAGCCCAGTCTTTAAGAACATGATCTGGTGTATTGATGGAAGTAGACCAGTTAACAGCAGAGCCACCACCAACTGATCCAGCAAGAATCATCAGCTTCCCTTCAACATAAGGAAAAAGTGCTCCTCTTTCACATAGCTGATAAAATGAAGGTCCTTCAAGCCCAGAATAATCTTTTGCGGTGAATTAGTTTCCTTTTTCAAGAACCACCATCTTCTAGCCGGAAGATGTGAGCACCGCCACAGCAACGCCTCCACTGCAGCCCAAGCCCACAATACTCGTACTGGATCGTGCGATTCAGATTACAAATTTTACAGAGGTAAGCGATTTCTGGTGAACAGAAGAAAAAAATTGTACACTAGCAGAATTGTGATTTTAAGAAGTAGAGAAACAACGAAGAACATGTAAATGAAAAGAGAAGGAGAGAGAATTAAAAAAAAAAAAAAAAGGTAAAAGTGAAAAGGAAGTTTGATAAGAATGAAAAATAAAAAAAATAAAAAGTGCTAGTAATCTTGAAAAAATAAAGTTAAATTTTGTAAAGTTCTCTAAAATTATATGCCATTATATGTAAACTAAATGAAAAGGATATTCGAATTATGGGTTGTGCAAAACTTATATTATAAGACAAAGTGTTAGAAATTGAATTTTGAAATGGTATGCAGTTTGTAATATTATGTACATTTGATATAATTCCAAGTTTTGACTTTTTGAGTTGATATCACGTACTATAAGATAGCCCAACATGTGATATTAAAATTGTGATATGCTGTTTCCGGTCAAATTGGTTTATATATGCAAAACTTATGTTAGAAGACCAAGTGTTATAAATTGGACTATGTAAAATTTATGGTATAACTCAAAATGGTGTGTATGAGTTGGCTTTGGACTCTTTTTGCTTAATTAAAAATTTTGAGTTTGAGTTTTAGATATGCAATTATTGACGGATCTACATGCTATAATGGGGGTGGCAAATACTAAAAAAATTAGAATTTTTCTTTTATATATAATAATAAAAAAAATATGAATATGTAAAATTGCATCCCCAATATTAAATTTATCAGTATTTTAATCAGATTTCAAATTTCAAGTACGTATATTTCTATTTTTTTTTGACTTATTTCATAATTTTGTAGCTTTAGTTTATAATTTTAATATTTGTATTGTGGTTATTCTACTAAAGAAAAATTATTAAGTAGCCTATATCTACTATATTATTTATAAAATAATCAAATCATTAAATAACACGTATATATATTGGATTTATTTCAACAAATGAGAATAAAACAATTAAATGTATGTCAATAAGTGATTAGTTTAGTTTATGGATGACATGGTATAGTGCATCGAAGAATTTATCTTCTACTAAATCTAGTTCATGTTAAATCACTTTTGTAGTATAGAATTTATTTTTAAATATTAGCAATGATGATCTCATAAATTATTTTCAAAATATGAGAACTATCATAATTTTTTTTTAACTTCTTCCCGTATTATACTAAATTTTATTTATAATTTTTTTCACTCAACAAATTTGTCACTCAATTAAGAAATTTCTGGATTCGCTACTGTATACAACTACTTTAAAACTTTTTAAAAAGTATTTTATCACTCTTAAAAATTTTAAAGAGCATATTTTAGATTAATTGAACTAATTTCAATACCCAGTTAAAAAAACAGCGTTGTAAATTGAGTTTTGAAATGGTATGAATAATTCTAAGTTTTGACTTTTCGAGTTGATGCCATATGTAATAAGATGGAACAAGATATGATTCTGGTATTGAAGTGGTTTGGTATTGAAACTGTGATATGTGTTGTTACAGGTCAAAATGGTATGTATGGAAAATCCAATAAAAATAGACATTATGATGCCCTTTATCGAACTGGCCAATTATAGGTCAGTGGCAAAAAGTCAATAAAATAAGGGGTGAATTACACTATAATATTTTAAATATTTAACTCGTAATAACTCTACGTCTAAACTATTATTTTTAATGAAAATTTTTTTAAATTTTAATTTTATAATATAAAAACTTTTACCGTCAAAATTATTAAGCCATTTAACAGAATGCTAACCTTGACTTTCTACATTAACAAAAAAGTTTTACTCATACAAAATGAGTCATACAAAAAAATTTCATCTTTTCATCACTTTCTCACACTTTCGCTTAAACCAAATATAATCAAACATTTCATTAAATGATAAAAATTTATTGTAATTCATTTTGCCTACGTAGCATTTATAAGTCGAAATTTATTATTGATATTCAAAGTCTATATCAGCAACACTTTAAATAATTCAACAAATTTATATGACAGATATTTTTATGTTACAAAATTAAAGTTTATGTTACAAATAATACTTTGAATACTGAATTATTAAGAGTTACATAATTATAGTATTATCGATATAATTCACCCATAAAATAAAGACACTTCACCAAACCAATAATTAACCATAGTAAACCCTGAACAAATAAGTTAAATCAACTGAATAATAACAAGGTCGGTCATGAGACATTCTCTTACATACAAAGGGATTTCAATATCAACCAAAAAATACATTCTAAACAAAAGGATCTTTCTTTAACATTTCATCTGGATCTTGACAGAACAGATGACATTAAGGAAGTTGCAGTTGCCAACTCCACTTCTCTCCTTCTCGTTGGGTTCTGAACTCTGTAGTCTATGTCAGTTTCCTCATTCATGGTACCCTCTAAAACCTTGACAACTAATGACATGAAAGGTATCCTTATATAATCCCTTCGCAGACACCAAATTGTAACTCTCATCATTTTCATAGCTTCTGATATATGCAATTGCATATTTCCACTGTTTCTGTCAATCATGTCTATCAATTGATTCTCCTCTGCCCATTTCATGAAGATGGGAAGCAAATGCATTAATTCCTCTGGCTGAGACCTATCCAAGTTTTTCCTTCCACAAACTACTTCCATCACAACTATGCCAAAGCTATAAACATCTGCCTTCTTAGTGATGACTGAGCTAAACAATTCTGAAGACATATATCCAGGAGTTCCTCTCATTATGGTTGCAACTTGGCTCTCGTTCTTCTGAATCAACTTTGATAAGCCGAAATCTGATATCTTAGCATGTAGGTTTGCATCTAACAATCTGTTTTGGGGTTTGATATCCAAATGGACAATTCTTTGTCTGCAATCTTCATGGAGATAGGCTAGCCCTTTTGCTATATCTAGAATGATTTTGCATCTTGTTTGCCAATCCAATAGAGGTTGCTAGGTCTCTTTGAGGAAAATCCTTTTGTCCAAGGACCCATTGCACATAAATTCATACACTAGAAGCCTATGCCAGTTTTCAGCACAGAAACCTATTAGTCTTACCAAGTTGTTATGGTGGATGCTTCCAATAGTCTTCACCTCGGCTAAGAATTCCTTCTTCCCTTGGCCAAAAGCATCAAGGTGCTTTACTGTAATTTTTTCTCCACTTTGCAGGCTTCCTTCAAATACTGACCCAAACCCTCCTTCCCCCAAGCTTTTTCTGGAAACACCCAGTTGCAATTTCCAATTCTTTATAGGTAAATCTCTTAGGCGTTCCCAGTCGTTGATCTAAGTTATCTTCCAAACCTTCCTCTTCATCTATCTGGTGGTCCCTTAACTTCTTTAAATGTTTGATCAAGCAGGCTACAAGCAGAAATACAGTCAGGTAAAGAAAAAATAAGAAAAATAATAATACCAGCAATAAAGAATAGAACAAATAAGATGGTTATTAAAATCATATTTTACCAATTATGCAAATACTTATCTTCCTTTTTCCTAGTAGAAAAGCCATGAGAGATGGATCTACTGATTAAAGAAGATTGTACAATTTGTGTTCTTTCTAGTTATTAAAGCGAAACACTCTCTAGACAGTTCACTAAAAAGTTAGAGAGAGAGAGACGGGAAGAACCAGTTGACGGATGGACCCTCTGAACGGCAACCCTCCTCCGGCCATAGAAGAAGATAGGGTGACAAAAAAAGTTGAACTAAGAGATCAGGATAATGAATCAAGGGATTACAGGTCCATGCTTATGTTAGGTTCGGTTATGGAGGCGTCAATGGAAGAAGTTATGGAGGCTAATATGTAACTGTAGATCCAGGAGATGTTACCATTGATACAACAGGAAAAATCCCATGAGTCACCCTTGCTCTAGAATTGAAATAGAGGCTTGAAAAGACTTTAGAGAGAACAATTATTGTTAATCTCTTGGGGAAGAACGTTGGATACAGAATGTTGAGCAATAGAATTAGAAACATGTGGAATGTCTTAGATGCCAAGGCTTTTGATATTGAGAGGTGCTTCTTCTTAGTACAGTTCACAAGTGACTGTGATTTCCAACATGCTTTATTGAATGGCCTATGGGTTATTAATGGTGCTTATCTCCTCCTACAGAAATGGACTTCGAAATTCAGAGTTATACAAAGGAGAGTTAGCAAAACAATAGTTTGGATTCGTCTCCCTAAATTACCTCTTCACTATTATCTAGAGCGAGTTCTTTGTGCAATTTCAAAGGTTATTAGAGAGGTGGTTAGGGTGGACTATAATACTAGTGGTTTACACAGAGGTTGTTTTGCTAGACTGGCAGTGGTTGTTGATTTGGAAAAACCTTTGGTATCTCAGTTTGTGATTTATGAGGAACTCCAAAGGGTTGAATATGAAAATCTTCCCAACATCTATTTTCATTGTGGCTGTTATGGTCATACAGAGCCCTCGTGTGCTGCAACATGTATGGGTCGTGGATAGTTGTGCCGTCTTGGAAAAGGAATGTCAGAAAAATCCCGAGTAATGCGGAGAAAAAAGAGCAAGATGGATTAAAAGGATTGCGATTTGATATTTTAGAATCTGATGAGAAAGAAGTTTCAAGAGAGGATAAGGGCAACAATTTTCAAAGCAAAGAGAATGGCTTGATTACTGTGGATAAAATCTTGGCCAAAAATAAGAGTGATGACTTAGCAACGAGGACCCACACCAAAAAACAAGTTGAGCTATCAAAAAACAGTTTTGAAATCACGTGGAAATAACTTTGATAACAGCTCAAAAGGTGTGGAAAATTCTAGATCGAAAAAAGGGAAAAAACCTTCTTTAGGTGAATATTTTGATTTTCTTTCTAAAAGACCATCTGAGAATAGTATGGTGGCCCTTCCCACGTCTCTTGACCCCAAAAAGCATATTGTGGTTGGCAAAGAGAATATTCCGGCTGATCATCGTTCTATTATGAATTCCAATACCCAAAGAGATGGTACTGTTCCTTTTATAAGAACCATCAGTAACCAAATTAAAGCCAAGCCGCCTGATAAGCAAAATTTGGTTACTGATGACAACGACGAAGTTATGGATTATCATGCTCTTATTAGGGCATCTAATGATGAAGATGAAGATTACATCTCTATTGACGAGGAGGAGAATGCAGATGGGTCACAACCTAAGATCCAATAAGGTTTCTTTTCTTCCTACCTTAGTATTTTTCTTTTTAATGTCTCTTATTTCTTGGAATTGTCAAGGTGCAAAAAGTACCTAATTCTCTGAGACCCTCAAGTTGCATATTTAGAAGAACAAACCCGATATCATTATCCTTTTAGAGCCTCAAATTAGTGGGGAAGGAGCGGATAAATTCATTACTAAAATTAGAGTTTCCTTTTCTCATTGAGTCGAAGCTACGGGTTTCTCTAGTGGCATATGGGTTCTCTAGAATGATAATGTGGATATTCAAATCCTTGAGAGCAACCTCCAGTATATCCATGCTAAAGTATATCGGAGTGGCTTTCTTGAATATTTTCTAACTGCAGTGTATGCAAGTCCTCATCCAGCTAGTAGAGGTATTCTATGGTATAATCTTCAATGTTTAAACAACTTTATTTCTGATCTATGGGTAACCATTGGAGACTTTAATATTATCCTTTCTCCATTAGAAAGAAAGGGTGGCTCACATAAAAGAACTGGGATTTGCAAGAAGTTCGCAAATTGGTTCAACAATTTTGGCTTTTTAGATCTCGGATACAAAGGCTCAAATTTTACTTGGAAAAGAGGATCCTTGCTTCAAAGATTAGATAGGGCCATTTGCAACTCAAGCTGGCCGTATCCAATCAGACGATTGCCCCCTCTTTCATCATATTAAAAATGATGTTATTAATCGTACCAGAATTCCCTTCAGATTTATGCAATGCTGGTTGACCCACCAAAATTTCAACGAGTTTGTGGCAAATGAGCGGGTTATTAATTTTGGGTTCATGTCCTCTCTCTTATCCTTTACTTCCAAGCTGAAAGCTTGGAATCAAGATGTTTTTGGTAATGTGATTCCTCCAAAAATGAAATTTACTTGCTATAATTGGTGGTATTAAAAAAAATCCTTGATACAAGGCATGCTCCTCACCTTGCTAATCTGGAAATTCACCTTAAAAGGGAGTTAGAAGCGGTCTTACTAAGAGAAGAGCTTATCTAGAGGCAGAAGTCAAGAACAGAATAGGTGTCTTGGGGAGATAAGAACACAACTTATTTTCATTTTAAAACTGTTAAAAGAAGAAGGAGAAATCACATTGAGCTTTTACAAGGGCCTTATGGGAACTGGGTCAACGATCAATATTCCCTTAGAATGCTTGCTCTTGGTTTTTTTAAAAATATTTATCAGGATGAGGGGAATGACTATCAACCGTTCTGCCTAAGTAATGGCTTCCCGACTTCAAAT
Source organism: Balakata baccata (assembly GCA_949630135.1). NCBI lineage: Eukaryota > Viridiplantae > Streptophyta > Magnoliopsida > Malpighiales > Euphorbiaceae > Balakata > Balakata baccata. The sequence goes on from CATIWF010166002.1 coordinate 25,491, forward strand.
CAGCAAGTGTTGGAGGAATTAGGTAGATCTTTCACGGTTGAGCATGTTAAGGAAGCCCTTTTCCAAATGAAACCTTGAAAAGCCCCAGGCCCCGATAGTTACCAGGCAGGTTTTTATTAGACTCAATGACAGATTATAGGGAGGGACTTTTGTACAAAGGTGCATTGAGTCCTAGATGGGGGTGAGATGGGACATGGTGTGAATAACACTTTGATCTGCTTAATTCTTAAAGTGGAGTTGCCAAAAAAATTTTCTCATTTTAGACCCATTTCTCTTTATACGGTGGTTTATAAAACCATCACCAAAGTTATTGCCAACAAGATCAAAAGCCTCCTTTCTCATGTTGTGGGTCCTTCTCAAACTAGCTTCATCCCGAGTCGGCACATTACTGAGAACCTCATTATTGCTCAGGAGGTGGTTCATACTATGCAGTGAAAAACTGGAAAAACGGGGTTTATGGCCATTAAAGTGGATCTTGAGAAGGCCTATGTTCGGATCAATTGGGATTTCTTACAGGAAACTCTCCATGAAGTGGGTATTCCGTCTAATCTTATCAAGGTCATCATGCATTGTGTTTCTACTAGTCAAATGCAGTGGAATAGAGAATCCATGGAGCATTTCAGGCCGGGGCATGGGCTAAGGTAGGGATGCCCTCTCTCACCATATTTATTTGTTTTATGCATGGAAAGATTGGCTCATTTGATTCAATATGCTGTGGATAGTAGCTACCGGTGCCCAATTCGTCTAAACAATAGTGGCCCATTTGTTTTAAGATGGAATCTTGTTTGCGCTGTTGGTTATTGGGCTTTGTGGAAAAGGAGAAATGATGTCATCTTCAAGGATAACCATAGCTCCATCAACTCTTTAATTTGCTATATAGTGGATTATGCTAAGTCATCGAGGATGCTGCTGAGAGACTCCAAATGCCTACAAGTTTGCTGTCTGTTAGTCGATGGATATGATGGGATTGTCCATCCGCTTCAATGCTCAAAATCAATACAAATGCTGCCTATAACCATGAGTTTGGACTTGCTACTAGTGGTGGCCTCATCAGAGACCATCTAGGCAACTGGAGGGGCAGGTTTGTTTCTAATCTGGGTTGCTGTCCCATTCTTAAAGCTGAGGCCTGGGCTGTTTTAAATGGTATGCAGTTGGATTTAAGGTTGGGCTTTGAATACATCACCGTAGAATGCGACAATCGGGTGATGATTGCTATGTTGCAGGGTAAGTTTGCTTTGGAGATCAATTATCGTCCTATTATTGAGCAGATCCGTAACTTATCCTGCTCTTTCAGACACTTTGGTATTAGCCATATATATAGAGAAGCCAATTGTGCTGCAGATTCTCTCACTCGCATTGCCTATAATTACCCCTTAGGAACCCATTTCCTAGATGACCCCCTTTAGGAGTTCAAAGTTGGCTTCAACATGATGTTGCTGGAGTCTCTTATTTGAGATAGATTTTTGTCTTTTCTTGTGGGCTATGCTCACCTTCATATACCAAAAAAAAAAAAAGATGTACAAGGTATTGAAAGAAAAATGGTTGATACATTTTATTTATACTGGTTAGTCATAGGTAGGCTGGTAGTATTTGGTGGACAACAACTCGCAACTATAATTGACCATTTTATAAAATGATATATTCCATGACAAATGGTGGAAAGATTGGCAGAATGTCATGTATTTGAAGGGGGTACGTACGTAGAAAGCTTTCTTCCAGTGTAGGCTATGAATTGTTGGTGCAAAATATTACCGAGGCTAGGTGGCAGAAGGCTGCCAACTTTGAAAATTTCATGAGTTTTACTAAAAATTTCAGCAATCTCAACACTATGTCATATTGGATAAAATATTAGAAGAAGCAAAGGAATTCTTTGAATTATTCATCGCAGCTGTCTTTTGGTTTCTTAAGTGATATGTTAATTTCCTTATAATACATGTTTTATGTCAAGAAGTTTTGAAGTTAAAACAATGACTAAAGACTTTGGATTTTTTTATTATAAAAAAATAGTAATATTATGACATTTTAGCCGATCTTACCCTAAAGTTGACTATTTAGTTGAAGCAATAGCTGAGGGAGGTTGTTTTATGAAAAAATATGATTTAACATTGACTATGAAACTAATTAATTAATTGTTAGGTTGTTGAAATAATTTGAGTCAACTTCTATTTTCTCTAATTTAATTTTTTTTTTTTATAAAAAAAAAATCAGAAACATACTTAATAATTCCAACTAGATTGATACCATCTTAGCGTCTTTCATCATTTTCTTGAGCTCGAAGTCTTATTAAATAATAAAAGAAAAATACAAAATGTTCATCAAAATTAATCCAAAAAGGACTAAACAAACCAAAAACATTCTAAAACACTAAGATCATCGTAAAGCAAGTTAGAACAAAAATTCGGCCCTGTAGTCCACTAATGATCTTTTCCTGAAGTTATTTCATATTTTGCTAATTTATCTGCTACCTTGTTACCTTCCAGGTAAATGTGAGTTGTCGCAACATACATTCCGCTCAACAAATCTAAGCATTTTGATTGTTGAAATGATAATCTAATTCCAACAACCTAACAATTGATTAATCAGTTTCGTAGTCAATGTTAAATAAAATTTTTCCATAAAACAACTTCCCTCAGCTATTGCATCTATTAAATAGTAAACTTTTGGGTAAGATCTGTTAAGACGTCATAATATTGTTTTAAAATCTAAAGTCTGCATACATTTATTTTGATAGAACAATTTGATAAGTTTAGAAAACCAGAAGTTCTTCATCTCTAAAGAGCAAGGTTTCTTGTCTTGCTCTTGCTTGTTTGCTTAGTTTAGAGAGAAATTTTTTGTATCACCTTAATCTTTGATTAAAGTGGTTTTTTCCGTAAATTTCAATAAAAATCAATATGCTTATAAAAAAAAAAAAGTTTTCTTTCCATATCTTTATAATTATGAGGCTATTGTTGGCTTTTCAATGGTAGCCTCCAATTCTTTATTTTGTTCTTATTTGTTAGTTTTAATAAATTTATATTGTTACAGATATATATTTTTTTTCTATCTTTGTGGAATTTTATTTACTGTTGTGGGTATTTTATTCTTTTTTGTGAAATTTTTATTCCCTTAATAGGATCGTTTGTTATTTTCTGAAAAATAATTTTTTTTGATATTTTCTTTTAGATTGATATCAGTTGATTCAAGTTGTCTTAATCTATAATACAAGATAAAAGTAATTCATAAATGGATTCAATTAATCGTTATAGAGCTCCGTTATTAAAAGCTGTAAAAATATCAAAAATTTTAAGAAACTATGCGACAGAGATTAGATATAGTTCTTTTAAAGATTTAATTTATTTTCTATTGTAATTAGATCTTAACATCCTGTCATCAATATAATGTTAGATTGGTATTGATATTGTATGACTATTTTTATTTATTAATAATACATTCCCTATAAAAAAAAAAATCCAAGGTCATTGTTTTAAGAGTAAATTATTATTTACTTTATGATATTTAACCTATTGTACTAATATCCCCTTAAGTTCAAAAATTAAATAATTTGCCTCATCTGTTTCACAATATTCTACATATGTCATTTTGTTATATTTTCTCTTAAAAAACGTTAGATTGTAGTGAAATAATAAAAAGAAGATAAATATTTACTCTTAAAATTTGACCTATTATACTAGTACCATTTAAAAATTTAATATACTGTACTTGTACATCTAAAATTTGACTTATTATACTAGTATCCCTTAGAAAAAAATTTTCTAACATACTGTACTAGTACTAAGAGGTATTAATACAATATGTAATTTTCCCTTGTTTTAACATTAAAACTTCTTGACATGAAGCATATATTATATGATAAGGAAACATATCACTTCAAGAAACCAAAAGACAGCTGCGATTAATAATTCAAAAAAATTTTCTTGCTTCTTCTAATATTTTATCCAACATGACATAGTGTTGAGATTGCTTAGATTTTTGGTAAACCTAATGAAATATTGAAGGCTGCAGGGTATGAGGTGAAAAAAAAACTATGACTTTCTTGACCAGTATCAGTTGCAGAAAATGTACCATCCATTTTCCCATCAATAACATCCATCTCTCGTGGCTTTTGTACTGCTAGTGCAAATGGGAATACTGATTTGCCTTATTGGTAATATGGTTTTAATAATCATCTAATTTGTTCTATTCTTTATTGCTAATCTTATTACTTTTCTTGTTTTTTTACCTGACTGCATTTCTGCTTGCAGTCCACTTGATCAAACATCTAAAGAAGACATGGGACCAGATAGATGAAGGGGAAGGTTTGGAAGATAACTTAGATCAACTACTGGGTACGCCTAAGAGATTTACTTATAAGCAATTGGAAATTGCAACTGGGAGTTTCCAGAAAAAGATTGGGGAAGGAGGGTTTGGGTCAGTATTTGAAGGAACCCTGCAAAACGGAGAAAAAATTGCAGTAAAGCGCCTTGATGCTTTAGGCCAAGGGAAGAAGGAATTCTTCGCCGAGGTGAAGACTATTGGAAGCATCCACCATAACAACTTGGTAAGACTAATAGGTTTATGTGCTGAAAAATTGCATAGGCTTTTAGTGTATGAACTTATGTGCAATGGGTCCTTGGACAAAAGGATTTTCCTCAAAGAGGCTCAGCAACATCCATTGGATTGGCAAACAAGATTCAAAATCATTCTAGATATAGCAAAGGGGCTGGCCTATCTCCATGAGGATTGCAGACAGAGAATTGTCCATTTAGATATCAAACCCCAAAACATTTTGATGGATGCAAACCTACATGCTAAGATATCAGATTTCGGATTATCAAAGTTGATTGAGAAGGACCAGAGCCAAGTTGCAACCACAACGAGAGGAACTCCTGGATATATGGCTCCTGAATTGTTTTGCTCAGTCATCACTGAGAAAGCAGATGTTTATAGCTTTGGCATAGTTGTGATGGAAGTAGTTTGTGGAAGGAGAAACTTGGATAGGTCTCAGCCTGAGGAATTAATGCATTTGCTTCCCATCTTCATGAAAAAGGCAGAGGAGGATCAATTGATAGACATGGTTGATAGAAACAGTGGGGATATGCAATTGCATATATCAGAAGCTATGAAAATGATGAGAGTTGCAATTTGGTGTCTACAAAGTGATTATACAAGGAGACCCTCCATGTCATTAATTGTCAAGGTTTTAGAGGGTTCCATGGATGTGGAAACTGACATAGACTATAGAGTTCAGAACCCAATAACGGTTGCTGCAATAAGGAGAGAGGTAGAGTTGGCAACCACAGCTCCGATAATGCCATCTGTTCTATCGGGACCTAGATGAAATGTTGAATAAAGATCCTTTTGTTTGGAATGTATTTTCTGCTTGATATTAACAATATCTATTCATGCCTTATTTTGATCTAAATGCTCTGTTTCAATGTTGCTTTTACATCAACCATTTTTTCCTTTCACAGTGAAGGGTAAAAATTTTAAAACCTGTGGTCTTATTAAAGTTCAGTGAAATTAATGATGGGACCATCAGAGTTTTTGTTCGTAATGCTCATTATTATACCATGTACTTGTTACCAATTAAAATTATATTATATGTATTTAATTGTTTTATTTTTATTTTCACATTAAATAATAAAAAAATAATTAAATATATATTATTATGCGATTGATTTTATCTACAAATTGTACGGTAAATCATATTTACCTAATTTCTCATTATATAAATATGGTTTAATGTTTAATTAAGTCATATATATATATATATATCAATTATCAAGTAATAATTGTTAGAGCAATGCTAAAAGTACACTTGCTCTCTATTTTCCAACACGCTTCTATGATTGATGAATGCAATGATTTGAGACAATTCAATAGATTGACTTATTGTAACATGCATCTAATTTTTACTATATTTGAAGGCAAAATGAAAATATATTTGCCCGCTTTCTATACTTAATTAGCCTACTTTAAGTTGTCTCCTATTAAGAAATTAAAGGAGTATTAGTTAATTTTTGGTGAATTACATGTAGGGAATATTTTAAAAACTTTCCCAAAAAAAAATATTTTATCAAATAAATTACAACGGAAAAATCTCTTAATTGAAACCGTCTCATATTATGTATAAAATAATTAATTCCGAAATCGTATATTTTGATGTCAGGAATCAACGCTCGCATAAGATAAATACAAGACTCATCAATATTTTGACTGAATCCAAATAATTTAATCTCTTGATCAAACCTTATGTTGCATAACTATGATACTTGTTTTAATCCATAAATGGATTTTTGTAACCTGCATATTATGTGTTCTTGACATTTGGCTATGAAGCCTTCTACCTGCGGCATGTAGATGTCTTTTACAAGATCTCCAATAAAAAAAATTAGTTTTGACATCATTGCCATTTTATTTTCATTTTTAGCTTTGAACCAAACATCCCCCAGTAATATCACAAACCCTAACAGCTAGATTACAACAGCGTTAGCTTTCCACTTTCAACATGTGAATATGTTGTCTCAAACTATAAAATAATTTTTTATATATAAAAAAATGGGAAAAACAACATTAAATTTTGTGCATTGCTATAAAATTCAACATTCCAAGCTTTCCATTCTTTGAAAGCAAAAAGACCGGCTATCAAATTTGTTTTTGTTTAGGAGGCTCAGAGCGGCCCATGCATACAAAAAAAAAAAAAACCAAAAAAACGGAGGATAGTAATCTTCTTATAAATATTACAAAAATAAATTTCCACAAATATGAGTGGCTGATAGTACGGAGACTCAAACTTTCACAATAAATAATTAATATCAAGTTATTCATTAATTGACTTAATTGTCAAATTTATTATCATTTATGATAAATTCCAAAATGGACCAATCACAGTATCCTTCTTTTTAATCATCCTTAGAATGAATTATACTAATGATACTTTAATTATATAAATTTTAATATTTTAAAAATTATTTGTAAAATAAAAGTATTTCAATTTTAATTTTATAACTAAATGGTACTTATATCTTTTAAATTTATCTAATATGGATATTCATATCATACTTTTATTATAGAGACTAGATGAAAGTTTGAAATTGCTGTTAAATATCTCAAAAATAGGTTTTAATTTTTTTTTATTTAACTTTTTTTTAATTTTTTATAAACTGTTTTTTTTCAAATATGCTTGTGGAAAAAAAATATCTATTCACCTGCTTCTACCCAAAAGAAGTTTTCAAAATTCAAAAAAGTTAAAAAATACAATTTTTTTTTTCAAAATGCGCTTTTTTCAAATAAAATATCAAACATACATTAATAGTTGAAAATAAAAGTACTATTTAGTTATAAAATAAAAATTGACGTACTGAGTTATTATAATTTACATAATTGAAGTATTGTGGGTGTAATTCACCCATCATAATCATAGTATATATATATAAGTGGAAATAGGAGAGAGACAAATTTACCAAAAAGAGAAATTGATTATATTAGTTAATTGAGTTAATTTTGTCATTTAATAATTTAATTATTAGTAAATAATATTAATAATTCATTATTCAATTATATTAGGACTAGGTAAATATGTTACATATATAAAAAAAACATATAACTAATATTAAAAAGGAAGAAAAAATAATTTAATAAAAAATATTAGGAGGCACAGTAAAAAAAATAATGATATTGTTTTTCAAAGTACAACAATAATGGTTTCACTGGCATATTAAATTTATATAATAGTAAGTCTAAACTAAATTACAACCATGCACGTAATGTATAATATGAATTTCAAAATACTGAATATAATTTTTATAAATTATTTGAGAAGTTATAATTTTTTTATAATTTTTATATAGTTCAATAATTAATTTATTTTAATTATATACATCCCGAGCTAAATTTTTAAAATTTACCTGCATAATATAATATAATTTACTTTTATATAAAATATAAGAATCAAATATAATTAACAATCACTAGTATTTAAATTAAATATAACTTAATTATATTATAATTAAAAGTAACTAAAATTAATTTGGTAGATAAGATTATTATTATTATTTATTTAATAATGTTGAGTCTAATTATAAAAATCATGTGCATCGCACGTGAATGATTATTAATAGAAAAAACAAGCAAAATGACTATAAAATACTTACTATCTATATTTTATATATGACTCTTAATAATGGATAAATTAATAATATTCATATAAGTTATAATACAAGTCAAATATTTAATAATCATGTGTAAAACACGTTAATGAAAAACTAGTTTTCTTAAAATTCAAGAGAAATTCTTAGGTGGACCGGGTCTACTACGTTATCCGTAGACGAACTCAATTACATAATTACATGTATATATATTATTTTCACATTAACCAAGAAAAATAAAATAATTAAATACATATCATTATGTGATTGGATTAGTCTAATAATCCTGATATGCGTAAGAAATTCTCAAAATTCAAATAGGTACCAAAAACAATCAAGTTGTGACCTAAATTCTATTTATTAGGCCTTTTTTCTTTGGTTGTGCACTCTAGCAAAGGTTTTCTTAAATTAGAAAATTAGTAACGAGCAGCAAGTAGGAAAGACTACCAGAGTCAACTTGCTACCAAATTAAGTATCATTGATGTACTCTATCCTTTATCGCAACTAACAATGAAATATTACTGAAAAAATGTCACATGATAACTGTACAAAACTCTCAGAATTTGTATTAAAATTGTTACTATTGCAGTATAGCAATGGATTAACAGCAGCTACATATGCTCACGTTGTTGCAGTTATTGTAATAATTTCTTTTTTTAATATAAACTATATGCAGCTTTTCCATTTGGTTCTCTTTATCTGATTGTGCTCTTAATTGGTTTTTGGTTTCATTTGTTTCTGAATATTGTTTTTAGACCATATTGTCACTTCAAAAATTTTAAAAAACAATACAATTATTCACAATTTGCTGACACAGCAGTCAGACTGTAAATTACCAAAGATAAATTATCACATTAATAAATTGTGACTAGTGTTGTTTTTCAAATTTTTAATATAGCGATTTAGTCTAAAAACAACATTCAAAGGGCAAATATGACAAAAAAAACCGATTAATGAGGCAACATGATAAAAATTGATACTTTCCCTTAGAACCATAAAAGTATTAAACTTATTGGTGGACGGTGATGAATAAATTTGAACTCAAAATTTCTTTCAATTCTTACAAATGAAAATACCAATAAAGTCTTCCCTTTCACATTACCACAACAATTTGAATTTAAAACTGATTAATTTGTTACCTTACAATTAATATGACAATATGATAATGGAAATTTAATGGCTCAACTACCACCAAGTTATGCAGAAGCGCACACTCTCTTGATAAATAGGCGTATTTGTGGATCCACAACCTCCACATAGGGTGCCATTCAGTGGTGGGCGTACCCCACTACACCTCACCATTACCAAAACTCTCAATTACAAGAAGATTCTGCTTTATATAACTCCATTCACTTGGAAAGGAGACAAGGTGTGGGTTACCATGTCATTCATTCTTTGATTTCCAAGTGAAAAATCATTGACATCATCATGATTGATATGGCACTTAGCATTCTTTAGTGGTAGGAATCTAATAGAGCAAAATGAGTGGTGTCACCTTATAAAACTAAAGTTCTTTATTTATTTTATTTGAAACAAGAAAAGTTGGTCAATCTTCCATCATTCAGAAGATACCACCATTAGTTTCATTTCCAGAATACACCATTCCTGGAATTTTTATCTTGTTTCCTTTCCTTGGAATCCCCATAAAGTAAAGTTTTCACAAGTTTAAAAAAATAGAAAAAGAAAAAAAAAATGAGATGCCTGATTCTCAGAACTTTCAGAAGAATAAAAGTTCTGAACTTGCACTTTCTGACCTTCTGGGTTTAATGGATGCCTCTTTTCTATACTTGCGCAAGTTAAAATCACCAGAATCTGACATCATCTATATTCAGTTTTAATAAGATGTAACAGACACCCGGCTATTGTCCCTTCAATTCCCTTTACAGGAATAAGCCAACAGTTCCTTTCATCAAGCTTAGCTAATCCTACTAGTTATCCTCTTATCATGCATAAGCTCCATTGAAGCTGATGCATCTCTCTGCATCACGTTTTCATGAGTACACTTGATAAAGCAATTTATGGAAAACTACCCTGAAATGTGCTCCCTTGATGTTTTGGATAATTCCTACTCAGCTGTGAGATATAACTTGATATTACATAGTAAATAATATTGTTCATATTGAATAATTTATGTTCTGGTAATCTTAAATAGGGAATATTACATGTGGACAAACTAACGGATCAAGAACACTGGTTATTCTTTCAAAAGATACGAAATATTGTATTTTCCTGTAAAAATTTCTCTTTATCATCTAAATTTTCAATGAAAGAATTTGTAAATTTTACCGACCAAAAAAGAAGACATATAAGCACGTTAGACAACAAGAAGTCTGTTTGTTACCACTACAAAACCGGTACTGAAATGGACATGGCCACCGACACGTCGCCGACGAAACTTGAATCCCTATTTGTAGCAGAATTGCCAGCGAATGCATATCCAGCACCCAACCCACCAAAATGCAAGGCATAATTCTCACACCTTTGAAACACTCTGGCAAGTGATGCCGCCTTTCTTCTTGCCCGCTTTGTACCAGTGAACAGCAGAGTTTGCAGCAAACCAGCCAATGCTGGTGCCCGAAGCACTCTCTCAGTTGCAGCAGCCCCACCACTCCTGCACAGCTCAAGCAAGGCTGCAACAGCGTTTTCTTTCCCTCTTGGAGTCCCACACCTCATCATTCCTATTAGTCCTGCGACAGCCGTTTCCTCCTTACCCACTGCTTCAGCCCCAATTGGCTGCCTCACTATCAAAGCCAATGCACCTGCTGCTTCCTCTGCAACCCCTTCATGTCCTAGAGCACCTACTAATGCTGTAACCGCCCCTGCTTCTGTCATTCTGGCACAATTTTCTGTGTGAGTTGATATATTAAATAAAGCTGTGACTGCATCCTTCTTTCCCCGCAGTGTTCCCACTCTCAATAGCCCTGCCAAGGCTTCAACTGCACCTCCCTCATCTGCTATTCTTTTCTTGTAATCATGAACTGCTGACAGGCTGAACAATGTCGCTGCTGCATTCTCCCTTGCTTCTGTTGTAAACCCAAATCTCAATACTTCAACAATAGCTGCTAAGCATCCTTTTTCATCCATTATTCGGCTTTTGTTCTTATCATAAATAGAAAGATTAAGCATTGCTGTCACAGAATTCTCTTGAGCAACAGAGTTCGTAGATGATAGCAGCTTACGGAGATGAGGAATTGCCCCAGCTTCTGCAATGAATGCACGGTTTTCTTTTCCTGTTTTTGCTAACAAACGAATCTCACGAGCAGCAACAGTCTTTGCACCTTGCGATCCATTAGCCAGCTGTTGAATGAGAAGATCTGTTGTAGCTCTGTTGGCTTCAATTGCAGCTTTGGTAGGCAAGGCAGCAGCAAAACTCTCTGCATTCGAATCTAGATTCTCTGGGGGATCATAGGGGATTCCATGTGCAGTGCACCATTGAACAATCAAATTCCTTAAGGCCCGATTTGGAATAAGGCGAGTGTTGACAAGCATTTGCCCTGTCTTGGGGCATGTACAATGTCCTTCCTCCACCCACCTAGATATTGAACTCCTATCATAAGTTTGTCCTGTAGAAATTATCACAGGATCTCGCATCAAATCCAACGATATTGGGCAACAAAAATCCTTTGGAATTGTGATAAAAGTATCTGCAATTTCCCGAGTTATCAACCCTTTTCTCGGCTTCTTCTGACTGCCAAATTGCAACTCCGCTTCATTTTCCTCAAACCCAAAAAGCAAAAACCTACAATACCGTGTGATAGCAACAAACCCATTAAGCACAGAAGCCGTAGGTTCAACATCTCCCTCATGATTAACAATCTGCTCCTCCAAGAACTCAATCTCAGTTCTACAACTCCTGACATCCCTAATCCCCAAACTATCAACAAAGAACAATCTCAGCTCCACCAGATTAGGAATTCTCCCATTCTCAAATTCATCAAGAAGTGAAAGGAGTTTGACTCTCAAAGCCTCATCATTCTTATCGATATATAACCTCGCTTTTCTCGCCTGGTTTTGCATGAGCTCAATCTGCTCCCTAACATCCTCACTCAACTCAACATCATCCAATGGAAATACATCCAAAAGGGTTGCTATTTCCTGATTCAGATCATGAAAATGCCCCGAAATCGACTGATTTTGAAGCAAAAGCCACAACTTACTCGACTGCACACAATAATCTAACAATATTTTTGACCGGTACAACAGCAAATAAAGCTCCTTAAAACAAACAACCGCCGTTGAAGACAAATTGGAACCCGGCGACCCAGAATCCCTCAAATACTCCAATAGAACGACGAAGAGCTCAACCTTTCTAATCAGAGAACGCGAATTCCTTCTCTGAAAGAAAAACGGTTTTCCCAAGAAACACGATACCAGCTCGGTGGAAACCGATGCCAAGGTCTGTGCAAGGGCGATATCGGTCAAATCAACCGGCGCTAAAAACGCCTCCAACGACGGCGACCTCCGCCGCCTCAGAGACGAGAATATCGCGGCTGATGCCATTAAAAACTGCCCCCGAGGCGGTATTCAATAAAAAAACTCCAAAATTTAGATCTAAAGAGAGAAATTTTGAAGCGCCAGACACCCTTTCCTTATACAAATTTTATATAAGCTAAATCAAGATATCTGCATCTCCGAAATCTCCTCGTACAAAATTTTGTCCACTTATTTTCAAATATAATGAAGAAAAACAAAACAGAAAATGGCTTACTATTTTTCTTCAAGTTCTTCAAATTTTTTTCGAACTGAATCTTTATAGGCGAAAGACTTGATCTTTACAAGAAAGAAAGAAAGGATTTTTAATAAAAAAAATTCCCAAATCCGCGTTTAGGAGAGAAAGCAAGAGAGAACAGAGAAAGGGAAGGGAAGGGAAGAGAAGAAGGGCAAGGAAAAAGGGACTGAATTTCCTATGACTTTGGTTTCTTCTTCCTTGTTTTTCTTTCTTTTTTTTTTTTTTTATAATCTATCTCTCTAGCCCAATATCTTTCTATCTAGCCTAATATTTATCTCTCTAAAATGGGAAAATCAATACAGTTTGTGAAAAAGACTTGTATGGTTCTCTCTGATAATTATCCAGATTCCTGTCCATTGCTTTCTTTCTCCTTTATCCCCAAGTCCACAGTATAGAGATGGTGGGAAAATTTATCACAAGTCCTTGTAACTTACTGCATTTTTTAAGTTCAATGTATAAAATCTATTTAATATTTAGGCATTAATCTGGATTAATATTGCAGCAAAATGAGCAAGGGAAAAGTTATTAATTGAAGATAGGCAGCATTAGCAAAAGTGGGGTTTCAGTTACGTATACACATAAGATACAAGCTGTATTGTATATTCCTACCTATGGGTATTATTACCCTTTTTGTGCTTATCCATAAAACTTTCTCACCTTACATAAACCTTTGGATTGGATTCTTTGAATTTTTTTTGAAATTTTTAGATAGGTTCCGCATATATCGTGTTATTTATAAATTAATATAATCATTAAATGATATATCATATTTATTTTGATTAATAAAAATAAAATAATTAAATATATATCAATAATTAATTGAATTAGCCTATAAATAATATAATAACAATAATATATGTAAAATTTTATCTTAAATGACAATAAGTTCAGCTATAAGTGAGAAGAGCCCTTCACTCTCACTTTTTAGTTTTTATTAATCTATGCACTTAGTGCAATCATATTAGCTTATGAATATTTGAAATTTTTTTTATTTAATTAATTAATTTTTTTAATTTTTTATAAACTATTTTTTTAAATATATTTTAAAAAATATATTTATTTATTTATTTCTAAAAAAATAATTTTCAAAAATAAAAAAAATTAAAAATAAATTTTTTTTTCTAAAAAACACTTTTTTCAAAATTCATACTGACTAGGCCTTAAGAGTTGTTATTTTAATATTTTAAAATATATAATAATAATATATAAATTTATATTATTTTTTAAAATTTACTGTAAATAATATTGAAAATTTTATGTTTTCCTTTTGTTAACGTGTAATTCTTTAAAGCTTTTTATCTTTTTTTTTTTAACAACTTTATCTCCATCATTTTACTATTTTGAAATTAATCATATTTAGATTTTAGTAGCAGTTAAATTTTTTTACTCTTTGAAGCTTGAATAGATGGAAGTGGCTAATTTTCTTTTATGTGTGATTTTTATTGAAGGGATTTAGTAATTAATTTTCCTTTCTTTTTCTTTGCTCAAAGAAAAAGAATATAGTAAAAAAAGGAAAAAGGAGCTTGCTTTGCATCTAGGATAGGGGTTGACCAAATACAAAGGGTGGTGTGGGGAATTGAACCCCACGCAAAAGTTTTGGCGCGTGGAAACTGACGAAAGATTATTAGAGTCCAAGCAATAGATTAGTTAATATCCTATCTGTCTGGCATTTTTTTCTCTACTTTGACTAAAAATAAATAAATATGTTCTGACAATCTAAGTTGACCTGACCGGCTCACAAGAAACCCCAAGACGCACAGCATACAGATTGTTGGACTTTTATAGTTTTTTTTTTTTTGGATAATTTTTAAAATTATATATTTTTTAATTTTTTATTTAAATATATAAATTTTATCAATTTATAAATTTCAGTAAAATTCTGTTGTTATATAATAAAATTCTGGTGAGATTAAAAAGTTTGTACTGATTAGAAAGTCGAATTATCGTACAAAATTTAAAATGTCATCGTTTTTTTTTTTTATAAAATTTTAAAATCTAAATTTTTTCCGTGAAACTTTCTTATAATAAAATTTTTATTTCTTTTTACTCTGATGACTAGAAGATTTCTGAGCAAAATAGTTACATGTATTATTTTTTAAATTTAAAAAAAAATTCTATTTTAAAATTTAAAAAAAATAAAAATAATAACATTTTAAAGTTTTTAAGATGACTCAATTTTCTAATTAATATAGATATTTTTATCTTATCAAAATTTTATTTAATATTAATAGAATTTCATAAAAATTATTGATAAAATTTTAAAATTTTATATATTTAAATAAAAAATATAATTTAATATTAAGGCAATTATCCTATATTTAAAAAAAATGTTCAATGGTTGTGAGGTCATGTTTGAGTGACAGCCAGTGACCATCGACTTGATTAGGGAACATGTCAGGACTTCCACGTTTACAAATTGAAGGGAAAAAAGAGATTGAGGTTTTAAAGTGGAATTCTGTGATGCGGTAATTTACAGTTTTTTTTTATTATTAAATTATTAATTTTTAATTTTATCTATTAATTATTAATAATTAAAATTAAAAATTTAATAATTTTAAAATTATAGATATAAATAATTCTAATGATGGATTTGAGCAATTTTAAATTTTAATTATAGATATAAATAATTATAAAATTATAAATATAAATTATACTAAATGCAAAATCCTCAATGTTAGAACAATGGTACTAGGAATGATGGGTTTGAGCAATAATAACTTCCCAAATTTCACTTTTTATACACTTTTTATTATATTTGTTTTTTATTAATTTGCATTGCGTATTATTTAATTTTTATATAATTTTTTTATTTTTTATTAATTTATTTTATATTATTATAATATTTTATTTATAATAAATTATATGAATACATATTTATTTTAATTTTATCAAATTACTAATTTATCTATTATTAAAATTTATATATAAAATAGGTATAGAAAATATTTTATGATTATTTTGTCTATTCTTTCTATTTCCAATCTTCACATGTAGGTTTTAATAATTAAATTTATCATTATTAAATAAATATAATAATAATCTAGTCTAGCATATTAATTTTAGTTAATTTTAATTATCATATAATTAAGTTACACTTAATTTAAATGTTAATAGTTATTAATTATATTTAATTCTTATATCAAACTATATATAAAAAAATCACACTACATTATCAGGCTCATTATAGTTGTTAATTTATTTACTATATACAAACTATTTTGTCCATTATATTTTTTCCGTGTCTTTCTAATATTTTTTATTAAATTATTTTTTTATTTCTTTTTAATATTAATAATCTATTTTTTATGTATAAAATATAGTTACCTACTTATAATAGAATTTGATTTTCTAATTAATGAATTATTAATACTATTTACTAATAAATTAAATTATTAAATGACAAAATTAACTCAATTAATTAATACAATCAACTTGATTTTTTGGTAAATTTATCTGTCCCCTAATTCTTACTTTTATATATAGTATGATATTTTCAATATAAAAAAATATGTATCTTTATTATAAAAATAGTAATATTTTATAAATAAAAATATATATATATTTTTTTATATTGGATGTGTATGGTGAGAAGTATATAAGGATGTATTGGTAATTATCCTCTTCTCTCTAATATATTTTCTGTTTAACTAAAAATAGTTAGATAATAGAATAAATTGCACATAATTCTTTGAGATTTTAACAAATTACAGCTATAAATAAAATTTTAAAAAATTAATAATAAATCCTTTTGTCTTTTGATTAAAAATGTCTTTTAAAATAATAATTAGAAAGGCAAAGACTTAAATGTATTGATTGTCCTACAATTATAGTTGTTGGTAACGAGTAAAAACTCTAAATCCTTACAAAAAGTAATCAACTATACATAGAAAATAATTTAAACATAAAAAATTATAGGATATATTGTTTTGTAATGTTTGAAATGCACATAATATCTAATGAACAAATATTATCTCAAATAATAGAGAGTTTACTGTTAATTTTTTAAAAATTTATCTATGATTGTTAAAATTTTTATGTGTAATTTATTCTAGATAATAATTCATTTTAGATTTTGAATGAATTTTATTTAACTCTAGAGTGGTCATATTCTGATCAAAATGTAATAATATCACCCTTAAATTTATAGGTGATTTCAAATTGAATGATTTATATTTTCTCCAAACGAGTCCTAAATGAAATTGAAACTATTAAGTCTAATTTTTATATTTTTTATTTAAATATTAAGAGAACGTTTGGTTTAGTTTTTTTTAAGATAATTGATAGTTTTTCGATTATTCAATAGCTACTCTAAAAATATTGGTCAAAATTTCAATTTATGATAACTAATTTTAACCAAAATTAGTTGCTAATTAAAAAAAAATCATTTTTCTTATTAAATGTTAGCTGATTTAATTATATTTTTATTTGACTTATTTTATCCTTAAACTAAACTTATTAATTACAAAAAAATTATTTTTCTAAATTAATTCTTTGTAATTAATAAATATGAAAATATTATATATAATAGTTAGAATAATAATAATAATATTCATTGTTATATAATAAAAATAGATATATATAGAAAACAATATATTTAATTTGATTTATTATATATATTATTTATTATACTAAGCATAAGCTAAATTAAAACTAAATATTCTCAATGGTCATTTAATATATAAATAAAAACAAATAACATTTATGAAACAGATTAAATTTTTAATAAACTATCATTTATATATATGTGTCTGTTTGGATTGAATTCGGAAAAAACGCGTTTTGATAAAAATAAATAAATATTTTTTTTAAAAATAAATTTTAAAAAATAGTTTATAAAAAATTTAAAATCAATTTTTAAAATATTTAACAGAAATTCCAAATATCTGTTGAAAATTTCTTAAACTTTAACATAATAAGTCATATTCATTTAATTTGTATGATTTATCATAAAATAAATAGCTAAAATTGAATAAAATAACTAATAATAAGAATTAATTAAAAGCATATAAACTATTATATCTATTATATATTTATAAAAGCTGCAGTAAAGAAAAGATTCTTTTAATATTGTAACACCTGTCTATTTTCTATTTAACAAAGCTAGCTATTTCTCTTACCAAACAAAAATTAGAAAGAAAAAGGAAAATAAAAAGATATAACAACGCAGATTAAATTCAAACTTCTAGCCTTGCACTACTTTTATACAGTTGGTTTCATATTTTGTTTAGAAAAATTATTTTTCAAAATTATATTTTTAATTTTAAAAATTATTTTTAGATAAAAATAGATACTTTTTATAAATAGATTTTGAAAAATAATTTATAAAAAAAATTAAAAAATCAATTAAATAAATAAAATTTAAAACCACTCAACATCAATCCTAAACATCTCCATAGAATTCCATCTGATAATCTAATAAAGCCTCTCCTACGGAGCTTCAATAGACTAATATTTTTGAGACTTGAAGAGACTGCATTTTCATTTTGTTTGATTTTTCAGTTCTTTGTTTCGGAATTAAAATTTGTTTGATAGGTTTATAGGAACATAATAATTATAATAACTGTAAATTTAGGGACGAAAGAGAGGGAAAGTGTGAAAAGATGTAGGATGAAAATTATAAATTTGTTTAGTATATTTTACCTTTATTAAACTACATCTTCCTTTGGATAAATTTTAAAATATTACCGTTAGTTATAAATAATATTTTTTTTTCAAATATATATTAATATAATATATTAAACTTTAGGAAAGTATTAATACATTAAATCAAATTTGTGTGATATACTAATATAATATATCAAACTTTAGAACATAAATATTAATTTTCTTTTTATTACTTTACTATAATCTAATATATTTTTAATACAAAATGTAACATAATAACATATTACTATAATATGATAAAGCAGAGAGAGCAAATTGTATAATTTTTAAATCTAATGAGAGTACTAATATATATATATATCAAAATAGTATTTTTTTTTCTAAAATTTTCTTAACATAGAGTATATTTTTAAGTAGATCCTTAAGTTATATTTGGTATACCAAAAGAATAGAAAATTGAATCATATTCCTAAATTGTGTTTTGAAATTTCAATATCTGTTTTTGATATATTCATGCAATTGAAATTAAAATCTTATTTTTATGTTTAGTGTGATTCCATAAATAAAAAAATAAAATTCAAAAATTAATTATTTCTAGAATCACCGTTTTTAAAATAGTTATACATTTATAAAAAAATGAATTAGCAATTATTTTTTAACTTTATTTGTGGGTGTTTGAAATTGCTATTCAGTGTCCTAAAAGTAGAATTAAAATTTTTTTATTTAATTGACTAATTTTTTTAATTTTTTATAAACTGTTTTTTTAAATATATTTTTTAAAAAAAATATATATTTACTTACTTTTAACTAAAACCAGTTTTAAAAATTAAAAAAATAAAAATAAAAATTATTTTTCCAGAAACGCTTTTCCAAAACTCAATGCAAAATGCTCTATTTTATGTTTCTTT
Source organism: Balakata baccata (assembly GCA_949630135.1). Lineage (NCBI taxonomy): Eukaryota > Viridiplantae > Streptophyta > Magnoliopsida > Malpighiales > Euphorbiaceae > Balakata > Balakata baccata. The sequence goes on from CATIWF010166002.1 coordinate 44,858, forward strand.
TTCTACCTATTTAGTTTTCACATATACTTGTAGAATTTGATAAAATTATTGTTAAAATATTATTTAAATTTTAAAATAATGGTAAAAAAATACTACAAACTATGATTTTTAAAATAATTTATTTGAAATTCTAAAATATTTTTAGAAAAAATATCTATTTACTTACTTCTAACTAAAACCAATTTTAAAAACTAAAAAAAATAAATTTTTTTTTTCAAAAACCCTTTACCAAAACTCAATGCAAAATGTCCCATTTTATGTTTCTTTTTCTACCTATTTAATTTTCACATATACTTATAGAATTTGATAAAATTATTGTTAAAATGTTATTTAAATTTTAAAATAATGGTAAAAAATACTATAAACTATGATTTTTAAAATAATTTATTTGAAATTCTAAAATATTTTTAGAAAAAACGTCTATTTACCTACTTATAACTAAAACTAGTTTTAAAAACTAAAAAAATTTAAAGTAATTTTTTTTTGAAATTTGATTTTCACGTATACTTATAGAATTTGATAAAATTATTGTTAAAATATTATTTAAATTTTAAAATAATGGTAAAAAAACACTACAAACTATGATTTTTAAAATAATTTATTTGAAACTTTTATGAAATATATTACTTTGCAAATTCATCCAATATTGAAATAATTTTCACCAAATTAGCACTGTTGCAATAATAATAATAATAATTCTCGCCATTAGCTACCTTTTCAGCAAAGTACTAGAAATCAGCCACAAAAATATCAATAAATAAAAATGTTTAGCGAAAAAGCAAAATTCTAAATATCAAGAAAAATTATTTAATAAAATTTATAAAATATTGAATAATGAAAAATTCTAAGATGGAAAATTTAAATTTGCAATTAAATATATGCCGGTATGAACACGTTACATATAAAAGAAAACAGAAGCCGACATGGCCAATGAATTCTGTCCGCTGCGATGATGCCACGTTGTTCAGTCAATACAACGCTAGTAAAAAAAAAAAAAGACGGTCAGTGTTGGACCGTGACAATAACCACCGCCGGATATGTTTTCTTCGCTAATTTCCCAATTTAATAATAAAATACTAAAAACCTATAAATAATTTATCAACTTTGTTTTCTATCAAGCTGACGGGATCTTTAATCACTTCGGAAGTCTCCGTACCACTGTATTACCAGCATCGATACCAATACATTATCCTTGTATCCTGATTTTAAAAAAAAATAAACTCTTTTTTATCTGTAATTTTCATTATCGATGTTCTCTAATATTTATTTTTTTTTATTGGTTAAGAGAATAAATAAGAAGAGAAAACACAGAAATTAATTATAAATTTTTTTTTCCTATTAAAAGATGCATATTAGAAAGTATTGAAAAATATATAATATTCGGATTTCTCTTTTCAACATATTAAAGTTTCGTATGTTTCATTGATGTGGTTGGTGTTTATGAATTTTTTTTTTCTAGATAAATTTTGTTGGGGTTGGATGTTGAATTTATAGCTTTTTTTTTTTTTTTGGTATTATAAAAAAAATATTTCACAAACACATTTAAAATTTTAGTGGACCTTAAACTGTACAACAAAGAGTAATTATTTTTTTATATTTACCATAAATACAAAATTACATATAATATAAAAAAAATAATTTAAATTCAAAACTTTATTTTTCTAAAATCAAATACTCTAATCATTTGTACGAAGCTTCAAATATACTTTTTATTTTTGTGATATGACTATTTTATAATTAATAAAAATTGGTGATGCTTATTAGTTAATGTCGCGTTTAGACATTAGGAGTTAAAAAAATTACAGGTGAAAGCGGCCACGTGTGAATGAGTACTGGATTTAGCCAATGCAAACTACGGCGCGGCCCGCGTAAAGCATCCATGACTTTGAGCAGGAAAGTAAGAGGATAAGCTGTGGTTTCTGGCAGTGACTGAATTTATCTTATTATATTAAGTATTAAATACAAGGGGAAGGGGTTAAGAATCAAAACTTTACTTTATTATAAATTAATATTAAATATTTTAATAATATTACAATTTAATATCAAAGTTAAAATTCTAATTAACAGTTGTATAATATATTAATAGATAGTCATTAAGTTAAATTACAAGTATATATATTCACAAAAGTTTTATAATACGTTGAATGCCACTGATAAGGTGTTGTAGTCAGGTTGTATAAGACATTCACAATTATCACACTAATGATGTAATGCCATAAAAATTCGGCAATTGTGAATAATATTTTTCGGATGTAAATAGTATCATCTGATGGTGAAAAATATTTTACTTGACAATCGGAAAATACAATTCATGAGGAGTCCGGTGATGTAATTTGAAGTGAAATTGAGTTCAAATAAGACTTTAAAAGTTAAAAATAAAAATAAGATACGGTTTGGTTTGATTTGAATAGTAACCTAGTTTGACCAAACTTCAATCGAGTTTGAAAAAAATACTAGAGACCTCTGAAAAATTATCCAAACACATAGACTCACTCTAAATATTACAAGGGATTTTTCGATGGGGAAAATTTTATTTTTGGATGACTCAAAAAAATAAATTTTCAGACTAGTAAAATTTTTCAAACTTGAAAATGACGTCATTTTGACCCGAAAAATTTTGTGTACCATAAAGAATATTTTTTAATAAATATGGATACATTTTTATGAGAAATGGAGCAAGAAAAAAAATAATTGAGCTTGAAAATGTTAGAAAAATTGACTAATAGGTCTATTTTGGATTGGACCAAATGGTTGGACCTGGTTTGGCCCATTTGGATGGGTATAAGAGGAACTAAATATCAGAATCTTCAAGAAAACTCCACCACCACCACCACTCCTCCATGCCATGACCTCCTCCCCCATTTCCACTTTATTTTTCTTCAAATTTCTCTCCAAAATTCCACCAAATTTCATCCTCCAAATAATTCAAATGCCCTAAATCTTTGGATAGATTTTAAGATGGAGATTTATAATTCAAGTAAATTTTGGATTATTGAAAGGAAAAATTGAGGGAAAACTTATGCATAAAATTTTGCTAAGTGAAAGTGACAAAAATGGATCAAGCAAAGATAAGGGAAAAGGAAAAAAAATCAAGAAATAAGCAAGAAAAAGAGAGAAATGAGGTTTGGGGATACAAATTTTATTGTTTTCCATTTATTTTGAATGTTTTTCATGTGTATGTATGTATGTGTGCATGAAGAAAAATTACAAAATTATGGAAATCAAGTATAGAAACATGAAATTTAGTTTAAATTATGATGTTTGAAATGGATGATTTGATGTAAATAAGATTTGAATTAAATTGGGTGAAAAGGCCTAATGATATATCATAAGGAAAATAGGTTGAGTTTATGAGATTTTAATGAATTTTAGTAGGAAAATGAAAATAGAATTAAAATAAGGTTAGTAGGAAATTATTGAAAATTTTTGGAAATTATTTGGTTATATTATGGCTTAGATGGGTATTATATACAAGATTGCATAAATTATAAATACATGTTTTAAATGAGATAGTGGTGTAACAAGAAAGGAAATAAATGGAGTTAATTTATATTCTATATTTCTATTTCTTATTTATTTCTCTATAATCCTTATTAATAATTAGCTAATTTTCATGCATATATATATATATATATATATATATATTAGTATTTTGGACCTTTGTACTAGAGGCATATATATGTATAGTTTTGCAATAGACAATATTGTAACAAATAGTGTATATGTATGCATGATGCCACGAACGACATGGATAAATGTTAGATATATTAAACAATTTATATTATGGATGATATGTATATGTCGATGTAATATGTATGTGTGATGGAATGATTTGTATAAACGATCGAGACTGTAGTTATTGGAGGTATTATGGAGTTTATTGAGAGTGTTTTTTTTTTCCAATTTGCAGGAGAGTAAAATTTACAGTGCAGCCGTTATGCTACCGAAAATTTTAATAAATGAATATTTAAATAAAACAATTATAAGCACATCGGCAAAATATATATATTAGGATTTTCCTAATCCTCCCTTCGCGAAAGGAAAGAGGTGAAATTCTTTTTCCTTTCTGCAGGGATCAGGAGATTGGATCTAGTCATAAGAAGAATGCTTGGCTGATAAATAACTCACTTCTTGGTCTTTGATCCCCTTAGTCACTACAAAAGCCCCCGATCAGTACAATGGAATGTCTCTATTTATCTATCTCTTGACTCGAAATGAGAGCAGGTTTGAAAAAGGATCTTAGGATATCTAAGGTGGGACCAGGAGGGTCTCTTAACACCTTCTTTTTTCTTCTCATCGGAGTTATTTCAAAAAGACTTGTCATGGTAAGGAAGAAGGGGAGAACAAGCACACTTGGAGAGCGCAGTATAACGAAGAATTGTATGCCGAGTTCGGGAAGGATGAATCGCTCCCGAAAAGGAATCTATTGATTCTTTCCCAATTGGTTGGACTGTAGGTGCGATGATTTACTTCACGAGTGAGGTCTCTGGTTCAAGTCCAGGATGGCCCAGCTGCGCCAAAGAAAAGAATAGAAGAAGCATCTGACTCCTCCGTGCATGCACCATTTGGCTCGGGGGGATATAACTCAGTTGGTAATTTATTCGATCGCAAACATTTCTGAAACACCTCTAACAGAGAGACAATAGTTAATTTTGAAAGAACTTATTGTCAACCTCTTTTGGATATGAATCTATCTGATTCAAAAGAGAAGAATTTGCATCGGTATCTCAATTTCAATTCAAACATGGGTTTGATTCATACTCCATGTTCTGAGAAATATTTACTATCCGAAAAGAGGAAAAAACGAAGTCTTTGTCTAAAGAAATGTGTTGAAAAAGGGCATTGAATAGAAATTTTAATATAGTAAAGGGAGAAACGTGGATATAGATAGATAGCTATAGTTATCTCTGCGTATGTTTAATAAGCCTTCTTATGCATTATGCACTTCAATCGTATTATTTCAATCGTATTCTATTTATATAAAATTATATAAAATATATAAATAGATTAAAAAAATATAATTATAATATATAATATATACAAAAATCTAAATATATAAAAATATATAATATATAATGCGGCAGTAAAAAAAAAGCTTTTTTGGAGAGAGATACTATTTCACCAATTGAGTCACAGGTATTTAACATATTCATACCTAATGATTTTCCACAAAGTGGTAACGAAAGGTATAACTTGTACAAATCTTTCCATTTTCCAATTCGATCCCATTGGCGTGCATCCAGTAGGAATTAAACCTACGAATTCGCCAATTATGAGTTGGGCGCTTTAACCATTCAGCCATGGATGCTTAGCGGGGATCCTCGTACAAGGTGAATAACCAAATTCCAATTGAAATAAAATCTTTAGGATAAATCAATGAAAGGACATCAATTCAAATCCTGGATTTTCGAATTAAGAGAGATATTGAGAGAGATCAAGAATTCTCATTATTTCTTAGATTCATGGACCCAATTCAATTCAGTGGGATCTTTCATTCACATTTTTTTTTTCATCAAGAACGTTTTATAAAACTTTTGGACTCCCGAATTTGGAGTATCTTACTTTTACGTAATTCACAGGGTTCAACAAGCAATCGATATTTCATAATCAAGGGTGTAGTGCTCTTTGTAGTAGTGGTCCTTATATATCGTATTAACAGTTGAAAGATTTTTATTTGTTCGAGTATGAAAATAAATTGCAAATACGGTCCATGTAATAAATGCCCAAGTTTCTTTTGGATCCCAATTCCAATACGATCCCCATGTTTCATTAGCCCAGACTGCTCCCGAAAGAATACCTATAGTTAAAAAAATAAACCCTATACTTATCATCTGATATCTCCAGTCATCTAATTGTTGAATCAATTGAAACTTATAATAATTCCTAGAAGAAAGAAACGAAATATTTCTTAAAACATTCTTTCGTTCTGTGATATATTTTATCTCATTAAAGTAAAATGAATCATTTAATAAGTTATCGCTTTTATCACCAATTCTTATGATTTTTTGAAATGTGATTACTACAAATGCTAATGAAAATAATGATCCACACAAAAAAGCTACATAGCCCAATATCATCATACTTACGTGCATCATTA
>CATIWF010166005.1:0-19513 GCA_949630135.1 Balakata baccata
CCATATAGCATCATTCTTTCGTGGAGTTCTCGGGAATCCATATACAAAGTCCATGGTTATTTTCTTCCATTTCCATTCTGGCACTGCTAATGGATATAGTTTACCTCCTAGAGCTTGAAGTTCTATTTTAATTTGCTGGCATGTTAGGCATTTAGAAACATATTCTGTTATGTCTTTCTTCATCCTTGGCCACCAATAATGAGGTCTTAAACTGTGATACATGTTCGTCTTCCTCGGGTGCATTGCATATGGTGCATTATGTGCCTCTTCCATTATTTCTTGGTGCAGGTTTTCAATGTCTAGAACACATATGCGTGACTTTAACATCAATGTATCATTCTGCAAATGGAAGCCTTTGCCATTTCAATTTTCTCATGCAATTGAGGATCTCTGTCTTGTGCTTCTCTGATTCTGCCTATTAATATAGGTGTAACCTGAAGGGTTGCAATTAGTGGCCCATTGTCATGCATGCTCAATTCAAAATTCATAGATTGAAGCTGAATCAACTATGGAAGAGAAGTCGCTTGCAAGTGAGCTATATTGCTACTTCCTACTTAATGCATCTGCCACAACATTTGCCTTTCCTGGATGGTATTCAATTGTGCAGTCATAATCTTTTAATAGTTCTAACCATCGCCTCTGTCTCATGTTTAATTCTTTTTGTGTCAGTAGAATATTTAAGGGACCTGTGTAAGTCCATAAATTGCAAAGTTTGCTGAAAAAATGTGAATAGCAAAAAATATTTATTGAGTTCTGAAGTGTGAAATTTTATCTGAAAAAAAAATTATTGTTGTTTCGAGTTGTAGAAATTGTTTGAAAAAACAAAGGCTTGCATGTCTATAAACTGTAAAAGAAAGAAAAGTTTTAAATGAAAGACCAACATGTCTCTAAATTGAAAAGAAAAAAAATGTAAATGTTTATAGACAAAGAGCTATGTTTTTATCTTCATGTTGTTTAATTTGTTGAAGAATTAATTTTATGCAAGAAATAATGATCAGCAAGCTTGGAGATAGAGTTTCCCCAATAAAATTTGGTTAATTTTTTCCAAATCATTTTTTTCTTTCTCCTTAATGAGCATTATCTTATTTACTTCGTTCTTACAGTAACTTTTAATTGCAAACCAAATCTTCTTGGGGCAACTCTATCCCCATGCTTGTTGATCATCAATTCTTCTATAAGATTAACTCTTCAACAAATTAAGCATGAAAATAAAAACATAGCTTTCTGCCTATAAACATTTACATTTTTTTTTTCTTTTCAATTTAGAGACATAATGATCTTTCATTTTTTTTTCAGTTATGGACATGTTGATCCTTTATACAAATTTTTCTTCTTTTTCAAATTATAAACATGTCTTTTTTTTCAAACAATTTCTACAACTCAAAACTACAATATTTTTTTTACAAAAAATCTCACACTTGAAAACTCAACAAATATTTTTTGCTGCTTATATTTTTTCAACAAATTTTGAAGTTTATAAACTTACACATGTCTCTTAAAAATTCTATAACTTAACAAAAACTCAAAACAAAGTTTTTTTTTTTTGAACACATTTTTCTTTTTATAAATTTTCAGCAGGTTTAAGGACATATCTGCTCTTTCAACGCCTTATTAAAAAAGACCCTCTAAAACCATTTTAGCTCTAATAATATTGTTGGAGTTTGAGAGGAGAACAACAAAGAGAGAAAAACAAAACAAACAATAAGTATTTTCTGCATATTTTGCAAGAAACAAACTTTCATTCACAAAACACAAATTTTCTTCTTTTTCTTTTTCATTTTCTACATAAAAATTCCATACATTTTCTCCTCTTGCACTTCTCTTTTCTACTGCAAAAGGGTCGCTTATATAGCAGCAAATACATGTCAAGAAGTCATTAATTTTTATCCATTTAACACTCAAATAAGTATAAACACCATACCCTACACCTAGCAACCTTCACAATCTAAACAAAATTTCAGCAATCTCAACACTCCCCCTTACTTAGGAAATAAACGCATATTACCCTAAATACCTTTGGTATGAAGTGAATTTGTCGTAAGGACACTGTGTGAAATATATGCATCAGATTTCTTCTACCTTTTCTCTTATGATTTTATTCGGATGTTGGAACCACATTGATAACATAAATTACATTAGAACTTTAGCTCTTTGCTTCATTCAGGCGAGCTTTTTTTTTTTTTTTTGCGCTTCGAGGTGATAGAAAGATAAATTGCATTGACTGCGCCTATCACTTTTAACTACATTGCATTTAAGAAATGCTTCTCCAAATGTACATCAATGGTATTCTTTTTCCCGTTGAGATAACTGGAATTTTTGGTAGAATTAATGAGAGTTTGTTTAGATTGTGAAGGTTACTAGGTGCAAGATATGATGTTTGTACTTGTTTGAGTATTAGGTGGATAAAAACCATGACTTTCTGACTTGGTTTTGCTGCTATATAAAGTAGAAAAGAGAGATATGTGAGAGGAGAAAATTTATGGAAGTTTTATGTAGAAAATGAAGAAGAAAAAGAAGAAAATTTGTATTTTTGTGAATAAAAGTTTGTTTCTTTCGTTTGTTGCATAATATGTAGAAAATACTTCTTGTTTGTTTTGCTTTTCTTTCTTTGTTGTTTTCCTCTCAAACTTCAACATTGGTATTAGAGCTAAAATGATCTTAAATGACCTATTTTGAGAAAGTTTTGAAAGACTAGATATGTCCTTAAACTACATAAAGTTTGTAAAAAAAAAGTGTACAAGTTGCAAAAAAGAAAAAACTTTGTTTTGAGTTTGTCTTAAGTTATAGAATATTTAAGGGACTTATATAAGTCCATAAACTGCAAAGTTAGTTGCAAAAAGGTGGGTAGCAAAAAAAAATATTTGTTGCATTTTGAAGTGTGAATTTTTATGTGGAAAAAATTATTGTCGCTTTGAGTTATAGAAACTGTTTTAAAAAAAAGGCCAACATATCTATAAACTGAAAAAGAAAGAAAAATTTTTGCGGAGGACCGACATATCCGTAAACTAAAAAAAATCGAAAAAGAACAAAAAATTTGCATGAAAGACCAACATGTCTTTAAACTGAAAAGAAAAAAAATATAAATGTTTGTAGGTAGAGAACTATATTTTTATTTTCATGTTATTTAATTTATTGAAGAATTAATCTTATGAAGGAAATGATGATCAACAAGCTTGGAAATAGAGTTGCCTTAAGAAGATTTAGTTTAAAGTTAAAAGTTGTTGCAAGAATGAAGCAAAGAAAATAATACTTCATGAGGAGATAGAGAAAAAAATGACCTAGGGAAAATTTAAGATAAGGATTTACTTGTGATTAAACTCTTTTAAAGTTATCATTAAGCCTTTGTAACATCCAAATAATAGTGAATTTATCTCTGGAACAACATAAAAGAGAAGTTTAAAAGATAAATTTGAAAAAACCAACGATACAGTTATGTCAAATCGACACGGTTGTATAACATGACATGAACACACTGTGCATTTTTACATTGTCGTGTCAAAATAACATGGGCATGTGAGGCATTACGCACATACGATATGATCATGTCCTCTAATTTTCAGAAATAAAAAATGTAAAAATTGGATTTAGTCTGGACCATAAAATTCTGGTCCGACATTCTTATACACAGGTCGTACACTCGCCCATTGGCCTATTCCTGACAATAGATTTGCACCCCCATGTAGGAGTGGCAACGGAGCAGATTTTCTCGTCCCCGATCCCAAAACTCTCATCCTAATCCCCGACGAGAAAATTTTTTTTATTCCCATCCCCGTATTCAACGAGGATAGGGATCCCAGACTTGATCCGATACCTAATTTTTATAGTTATTTTTTTCAATATTTAAAATTATTTTTTATTTTAATTAATTAGTTAATTATATAGTTTTTAAATAAAAATATTTTTTAATTTAAATAAATGCTATATTCTTATTTTATTATTTTTAAATTTATTAATTATATTAAAATATAAATATATATTATATGTATAAATATATATAAAATATATAAATATAAATAAAATTATCTGTATGGGGATCGGATCGGAGGATGTATATACTGTCCTCGATACAAAAACTTTAGGGTTGGGGCGAAGTTGGGGCAGGGCATATACTAGATGAAAAAATCCACCCCGTTTAGGACAGGGCATGGTGGGTCGGAGGCAAATTGTTATCCCTACCCCCATGCACCTGAGCACGCGAAAGAAAATCTTTCATGTTACTTTTTTACCAATATAAGAATATGTCTTTCTATTTAAATACATGCATCAACTCTACATGTTAGCAATGTGTGACAACTTTCATTCACTTTACTCACTTTAATTTTATTTCTCTTTAACAATGAGTCTACTTTGAGTTTCTATTTCTATTTACGCATTTTCCATTTTGAGCATATAAATATATTAGTTTATAGTCCTCATATCAAGGAACACATATTCGGGTTTTCCTCCCAAAGCCGATTTGTGGGATCCATTCGAATTACCTCTCAAAATTGCTCATAATCACAATTTTTTTTCCAACAATTTATAGTAATATAATATAATATACTAAAAAAATATAAATCACAAGTATTAGCAAACACGATCAACTAACAATTAAAACTTGTGAAAAGTCACTTCACATGACAAAAAATACTCCATAACATTCAAAAAATAATAAAAAAAAAATCTATGTAATTATCTGGGAATCTAGTATTTAAAACTAATGATAGTAAATATATAATGTGCTATAAGCCTATAACAGACTTACAACTGCCAACTTTTATCTATTAAAATAAAAATCATAACATATCGCCTTTTAAATAAAGGGCATTTTAATTGTATATGAAGCAATAGGCCCATTTTGCATTTTGTCTTAGTGTTTAAGGGCATGAGGCAATTGCTTTTAATTACACTACTTAAATGACAACATTATAATAACAATATTATTTTCCAAGCAATCAAACAAGAAACCTCATAATTATGAATGTGGCTAACGAGAAAGTAGTGAAGATTCTTATTCAAGACCTATGTCATTTGATGAAGCAAGTCAATTGCTAGTACTTATAAAGAGCGGGCAAATTCTATAAGATTTACGACATTGTTACTGGTCACTCAACATATCAATTGAAAATAAAAATATGAAAACATTATATTCATTTATTTATCTATGTGTTTGAATATATCCAACCCAGCATTATTTGGAATGTTTTGTTTGAATTGAATTCACCTATTACTCCCCCTAGACCCAAAAAGAAAATTAATAAAGCAGAAATATATGCTTGGTAGAAAAAGAGATTACCTTTAACATGATCATACTGACCAAAATGGTTAAGGTTGTAAACATCACGTAGTATATGGGAGAGACTACAGCTGTGTTGAATGTATCAAGAGCCTGCATTGGAAGTATAATAAATTTCCTGAAAAAATCCACAATCCATCGGAATTTTTCAGAGAACAACCGGCAATTAAGCCTTTTAGAAAGTTCTGCATTTAACACTATTTATGATAAGCAACTGCTCTCGTTATTCAAATTTGCTGTTCCAAGGTGAAGACTTTCACCATTACATCCAGAATGCTCCTCATCATAAACATATGCACTTTTCCTTTTTCAATGTACCCTTTTCTAGAACACTTACTTAAAAAGTGAAACCCCTAGTTATCTCCGATCCCCCAACCATCCCTTAAAATTTTATAGATGTAGCCTCTTTCTCTTTTGGTTTTCTTTATGACTAAAAAGTGTACTTTTTCAAGTTCAGAACCTATATTTTCGCCAACTCTTCCTTGTCCAAAGAGACTTCCATTTCTTAAGACCCGTGGAGGCAGTGTTGGTTATTATTAGACAAATTTCTCGTTTTGTTTTCTTCTTGTATGATTCCTGCAAAACTCCACCTTCAAATGGGAGTTAGCCAGAGATTATTTTGGGTCTGAACGGTAGATGCGGCAGAGTATCTCGGCTCAGCATTGTAGCACAAAGCTTCAATGCTACTATGTTCAGTGCTTCGCTAACTCAATGCATCTCTATTTCATAATCTATTACAACGAAAAGAAGAAAGACTATGTAGGTGCTTGACTATCCAAATTAAGCCGCTATTTAAAATTTTATGAATCAGTTTAAAGAAGATTTTGTATTTATATCAAGCATCCAACACCATATTACTATTATGGTTCTTATTTTTCAATAATACCATCAGCCCATAACTATCACTGTGTAACCCAACAAACAACCATCAGTATCACCATCACAATCAATACTGTCAACACTCTTTTTATTTCCAATTATAATATGAACAAAATAACTTAATATAATTATAATTACATCAGAATCTTCAGTTTTATATTTCAGCCCTTACCAGTTCAATTTCTTTCTAGCTATTAATTTCAAAATTTGGATGGATTTATAGGGCTATTCGATTTTCAAAATTAAAATTATTTTGGCTCTTAAACTTGCAACAACTAATTTTTAGTTCTACAGAAGAACACCTTCATTTTTGTGATATTTTTCCCTTCACCTTTCTTTAGCTGAACAAAATTTATTGCACTACATCCTAGTGTCATAAGATTATAAGATGATAAGAAAATACATAATTTTTCTTAGGTTGGACTAAAGTACATGTCTGCTTAACAATTATAGATTAAAAAAAAAAAAGGAAATTGAACTAAACAGAAGTTTAAAAGACTGAAATTCGGTAAGATCATATCATAAGGCAGTCTAAGAGTTCATCAAAATCGCCAATCCTGAAAGCGATTTATAAAAAGCTATAACTCATGGTTTTTTCAAAAGGAGAGAAACTAGTATGCCATCTATCGTAGTTGTAACCTATAGAAATAAATCAGCATGTATTCATTTCAAGAGTTTTTATCATTCTAAATATGGAATGATAAGAACTATAAATAAAAGTATAAACCTTGTTTAAATAGTTCATCTGAGTGACCACACAAGTGATTACAACAGCAGCAACGGCCGATGTTTGGGGGTATTCTAACTGATTCATTCCTAAGAAAGTTAGCTTCAGAGCGATTCCAAGTGCTTAGGCACTCATAACCTGTCAGAATGCCAAGGAGGATTACACTACAAAATTGGATATGTATGCACGTAAATGGGCAAACAAATAGAATAGTCAGATTCAAGAACTGAGAAACTGAGACATACCGATAGTGAGCCCACAAGCGAACAAACTGCTATATAGACCATAGCATGAGTCTGCTCATATTAGGATAGAAATCGTACATTGCTGATAAAAACTGCTCCCATGATAAAAGCAGCATAAAAAAGGAAAGCTACAGATGTCCAAATAGCCACTATTACAATCTTTAAATAAGATAATTAAAGAGGAAAAAGAAAATAAATATTATTTAAAATCTTGCTAAAAGAGACTATTATTTTATCCTGCATATAAATGTATACCTGGCTCTGTTGCAAGGTCCCACAATTCCTTGACAGACCCAATTTCACGTTCTCGAGGAGCATGCAACACAATTGTTCTTGAACCCACAACACATAGAGCACAACCAAGAATACCAAAAATGTTCAACCTGCCCCCCAAAAATAACATGTGCTAGTCACTGTAAAACAAAATTGAAGCTAGCATTAATGTTGGAAATATATGTTTTGGATCTGTCAATCCAAGGGACACAACTGGTACTGTGATGCTGGTGTTGTGCTGCTAGAGAGCTACTACTCAATGTGATGGTGCTGAGCTCCCCAGTGTAATCGGTCAAAGATCAGTTTTGTTGAATTGAAGATTTTATGTTATTTAGTTTCCAATTAAGTGAGATTAGATTCTGATTTGTTATGATCATGGTATGATTTGCTCTCATGATCTTAGTAATTTGATTTTGATTCTCTATAATTTTAGGACCTTAATCTTAGTGATTTGGTCTTTAGTTTTTCTATATAAGTTGCTGTAAATTAGTTGATTAATTAGGAATTTAGTTTTTCATTCCTTCGTTTTGTTCTTCCGTCCTCCCTTTATTTTTTTTTCTTAAAAAAAAAACAACAATTAGAACCATATATTGAAATACTATTCAACTGTAAATCTTCTATTACCTGATAATCATGCAAAGTGCACAAAGAGGAATGACCAGAATAGCTGGCGCAAATGCATATGCAGCAAAGTTTGCAATTTCCCTGACCAACACTGCCATAATGACAATTATCCATGTAAGAATGCATTCAAACATTGAATATGCAAAAATATAAAAAAAAATATGGAATTGGAAAACAAAATATAGTAGTTATCGATCCAATGAAAATAGAGTATTCAGCCATGAACCTAAAAAAAGATTGCAGATTCATCATAAAGACAAGGGCAGCTACATGAAAAGAAAGATCCATAGGTTTAGATCACATCAGGTCACTGGTGTGACAGTTGGATATCTTTGATTTTCACCGTAATGTTATAAGGACTCCCAACATCGAAACACAAATCAGTTAATATTCACAAGCATTTCATGAAAATTAAGCAAGGCCACGTATATATGAATATAATGTTACAATTTCAAGTTGAATTGTTAGAAATTAATTTCACTCAAGTGATCGTTTAGACCTATATAAAATTTTGCTAATAGAGGCAAGTGAATGAACAGAGATACATCCAAAAGTTCACTAAAAAATGTAATAGCCAAGGACAATCAGGATCACCATAAGTCTTCGACTTCAGGTATCCTAATACCCAATCTTATAAACTAAATTGCTCTTTGGTCAAGTCTAACACAAGATAAATAACAAAACTAACAAAATTATGCAAGCTGAGTCAAATACAATAATTGAAAATTAAGATTAAACAGCCAAAGATTTGATATGCGGACAGTTTGAATCTTTTGATTAATGAGTGACATAATCAAAATTTGCCGAAGCAGGGTGCCTTAAAAATTCAGAATGAGCATAGACTAAAAAATTATTTGCTTTTGCTTCAAGCAACATCATTTTGTTGGGTAGCCTAATGCTCAACTCAACTACAGCTCTGAGGTAACAACATTAAGCTACAAGGATCCTTTTTGTGCATTTCATAACTAGTTTGCATACATAATGCGTGTAATAGGGGCATGTCCCACACCAGAATAAGTTCGAATAAATTGCCAATTCCTTTCAATTACTGTTTCATATTCTCCATTAAGTACCATATGCTAGCTCTACAGTCATGCAGTGGCTCAGTTATGCGAGCTTTCAACCGAGTATTAATGGATTTTCTTTCACAAAATAATTGTCATGTAACATGTAGAATTTAACTTAACCATTTAAACGAACTTTGATACAGTATTAGCAGTGTTACCCATTAGCAGGAAAGTCCACACAATCATTGAAAGGATAAGACAAGTATGCAAGCTTACTTGTAATCATGCCAATCCACCAAAGTGGCTCATAAAGGAAAGAATAACCACCAGCACCTGCAACAAATTGAGATACAGTAAAACCATGCCACCCTATTGCTATACCTCAGAGCTCCAAGAAAGTAAATGCATTTCTACACGGAAATGATAAAACCAACTGAATATAAGAAAGTAACATGATGCAAAAGTTCATCAGTCCCACATTTCAAATGACGATTGGCCTATCGAGAATATGATTCCACTAATGTGGGACCCACATTGTTGGAAGCATTTGTTATTGTAATATATGAAACCCAGAGCTGAACCGCCAAATTTTCCAGAGGTGTGATCCGCAAACCATCTCCTCAGCTACTTTAAACCTTCTCTAGTGCAATAAAACGCCACAACTTCCTTTCTACTCCAAAAGGAAATTCACAATTAAGCAAAAGTCTACTGACATAATTCAACGATATCATTTGTTCTGTCTAATGGTAATCGCAAATTCACAATACAGCATGATTTCGAAGAAACTCGTGATTGAAGAAAACCGAAAACGACCCACTGGAATGCAATTCATTTTGCAGCAAAAAACAAATCCAAACCCAAAAAAGACAAAATAAAGTCCATTAAAAAGGAAGTCATTTGTTACAGCTCTGAGACCTGAAGAACCAGGTTTCTTCAATCCATTTTTCTTGACGATAAAGCTGGCTCCTATAAAGATACTGGAAGACTTGTATTATCAACAGACCCTTGTCCAATTCTGCCATAGCTCTAACTTCAAAACACCCCAATAATAATAAATCACACGTCAAAAGCACCGTTCCCATTCATTCGATAATCATTCCCCAACTTGATTCTCCCCTATTATTATTATACAGAACTAACCTAAGTATGTGATTGTCGACTCCAATGAGCATAAAGAAAGAAACAGATCAAGAAAAAAGAAAACTGGGGAAGTAAAACTGGTGGGAAAAAAATTAAGAACTCGTAGCTGTTGGTTACAGGCACTGCTAATCTTGATGGTTAAGGCTCTGATTGGATGGAAGGGAGGGGAGGAAGAGGTAAAGGTGGCTACCTACCCATACTTAGGAAGACAAATTAAAATTTGAGAAATAAAGAAATGTAAGGAAGAGAAGCTTTTGTCTTTTCCTCCCCTGCATTTTCCTTATATTTGTTATACTTTAAATTAGGATTTAGAGTATAGAGAAGGAAAAATATTATCAATTAAAATAAATTTTCAATTTTGTTCTTTTATACTCTTCTTTCTTTTAAGTTGTAATGTTATTTATGTTATTTTGTATACAAATTACAATTAATTGGAGTTAATTGTATAAACTGACAAAAAAATAAATTATAAAAAAATGAGAAGTAATAAATATTTAAGTTAAATTTAAAAAAAAAATTAAGTGGACTATTTATTTTTAATTTTAGAAAATATTTATGCTAAATTTGAAAAAAATATTTAAGTAATAAATTTAAAAAATTTTAAGTGGAGTATTTAATTTTAATTTTAAAAAATATTTAAATTAAATTTGAAAAAAATTAAACAATTTTAAAAATTATAATTTTAAAAATATTTAAGTTAAATTTGAAAACAAAAAATTAAAAGTAATAAATTGGCTTGAATTTATTTTTTCTACCATTAATTAAATTGACTACAAATTTTATTGGGACTTAGAACAATCAAAACTCACGTAATTTTCATACCTTTAAAATGAGTTGACTACCTCCTTACCTTATTTAATTCGAACCCCCGATGCCGGATGTGATAATGGATCTTTCGGTCATATATATTATTTCCTCATCGTATCCATCTTTTTGAAATTCCTATTATTTTAATACCGTTTTCGTCCAATCAACGATACTCGCTTGAGTTTCAATTTATTCGGAAGCTAAATTAGATCACATATCGTCTAAAATATTATCTCCCGAACTAAATACTTGTTCAACTACAATTGTTGAAATTGGACATGTAAAAATTCGTTTTACAATTTGGACAAGAACGAGATAAATGTTTGGGTGGCGATTCAACCATTCGATAAATGATTGGAAAATCTTACCTGCTTTACTATTATCAAACTCAAAATTTGTCATTAGATAAATGTTAAATTCAGGTGAAGCAATGGATGATCGAAATTTTTTTATGATTTTTTAACATCAAACGATTATCTTTTCTTACACTTTCCAGTTCAACATTTTCATAACTAGGAGCAGTGAAAGTAGAAATATTATATAAATGACTAAATTTATTAAATAGTTTACTAATATTCTTTTTAACTTCATTTATTATTGCATTAATACTAATATCATCAACATCAAGACACTAACAATAATTTTGCAAATATTCATTTAACATTGAAATTCTACATCTAGGATCAAAACATAATATACAAGACTAATCAAATGAATAAATTTAAAATAAACTAACCATTTATTTCTCATGGCAAATATAACATCATGCAAAATAATATTATTTATATATTCTTTAATCACATCAATAATATTAGTACATTGAGCAAAAAATAAATGACATGTAAGATATAAACACTTAAAACATATGTTGCATCATTAAAAACTTTTAAAATTTCTAAAAGATTTTTACAAATATCTCAATATTGTGGATATAAATTAACTTATGATACATTAGTGGAAACAAATGAGTACAATAAATTTTTATATGAGTATAACTCGTTAATTAATTCAAATATGAAATTTCAACGAGTTGGCACATCTTTTGAAAATTTTTTGGGTCTTTTGCCATTTTAATGACAAAATCGAGCGCGTGATTTCATAAATTGGGAATGTTCATGCAAATATATAATTTCTTATTTTATTGGTTCAATTGTATCACTTAATACTTTTAAACCATTTTGCACATACAAAATTTTAAATATAACATACACATCTAATATGAAAAAAAAAAATCAACAATATAAGGTTGATATAAAAATTGAAGATCTCTAATAGAAGCGGTGTTAGCCGCCACATTATCAAACTAACTGAAAAAAATTTATTAACTAAACCATAATCTTTCAAAATATTTTTTTATCATTTTAAAAATATTATCATATGTATGTCTTTTATCAAATATTCTAAATGCAAATAATATTTTCTGCATAATCCAATTATCATCAATCCAGTAATATGTTAAACTCATATATGAATGTATGTATCAATAATCATTCCAAATATCATTATAAATAATAACATATCTATTCAAAGAAGAAAATTTTTTGCACAATTCTTTATTATCTTCATTATAAAATTTAAATAAAACATGTTTAACAGTGTTTATTGGAATATGTTTAGCAGCGGAATTTAAAGCAGTTTGACAAAAATTATTAAAATCAACTTTTTCTCCAAAATTAAAAGATAAATGTTCTATACTTATAATTTTTGTCATTTCTTATTTATATTTTTCATCATTATATTGAAAATGTCGAAAGAACAGTGTTTTTGATCCAACTCTTGATCCATATTTGTTGGAATATTATCCGATATTCTTTGGTTTTCTTGAGTAGTGCATTTGTTTGCCATTTCATTCGCTACCTCATTCTCCACATTAACAAAATTATCATAATTTTTTATGTTCACAAAAAGATTGCTCTAATTGAAAATGATTCTTCCAATATTGCTTGCCATTTTTGAGAATAAAGATAGAAAAGCTCATCCTCTATATTAACAAAATTATTATAATTTTTTATGTTCACAAAACGATTGTTCTAATTGAAAATGATTCTTCCAATATTACTTGCCATTTTTTAGAATAAAGATAGAAAAATTTGAGAATTATAGAGTTCAAAAAAATTTACAGTGTAAATAGAGAGAATTTAAGAGATAAAAAAATTTGAAATTATAATTAGAGAAAATTTAAAAGAGAAAAAAATTAATTGGTAAAGGAATTAATAAATTATTAAGAAAGTATGTAAATATAATTGAGAGAAATTGAGATTAAGAATTTGAGAGAAATTTTGATGAAATGAAATTGAAATAGATTAAAGTTTTTATAGATAAAATTTTGTTAAATTGAAAAGACAATAATACCCTTAGAATATAGCTATTATTTTTCTGTTGCAAGTGTCAATTTGATTGTTTACTAAAACTAAATTTTTTTAAATATATTTGTATTAATTATTAAAAAATGGTAACATTACAATTTAAAAGAAGGACCTGACATGTATCAGATTCCTACTAGGTGGTCAAAATAGTCTTGATATCGTTTTGACGTGCAAGTAGGGGCGGGGTCCACTTGCCTACCTTGTGTGGGTGGGGGGTATGGGTGAGATAATTTTTTTTTTTGAAAATTTGTTGTTTAATTGGCCGGTTCGGTTCAGAACCGCTAGTCCGAAACCAATTCTCCTATATGTCTGGTTCGAAACCGACAGTCAACGGTTCAATCCATATTTAATTAGATCGGTTTCAGTCTAATTCGTCCAGTTCTGAACCGGTATGACCATGTCTAATTGCACATACTGGTGAATTAGACTATATAAACTATTATTTATAACATTAATACACTGACTAACTATTATTTTTAAATAAAAAATCTTTTTTCCTAAAAAATTTTTTCTTAAACTTCATTTTTATAATACTTTTTTTTGAAAGGCAACTAACTATTATTTTTAAATAAAAAATCTTTTTTCCTAAAAAAAAATTTCTTAAACTTCATTTTTATAATACTTTTATTTTTTGAAAAGCAATTTTATAATACTAAACCATCTACCTCTATTAAATTATTTAATGAAGTATTGACGTGGATTCTCTACATAAATAAGAAAACTTCTATCCCAATTATAGTATTATATAGAGCTATAAGTGAATCGAATCCATCCAAACCGAATACTGAGGAGTTTAGACTCGATTTATTTAAATTTGTCATAGGTTCGAGTTTGATTCAAATTTTAATATTCGAGCTTGAACTTGGCTTGTTTCAAAATTAGTAAATTCACAAGTGGTTTGAGATAGGCTCGTAAATAAATTGTTTATTATGTTTAACGAGTCTAGCTCATTAACTAATAATTACAAAAGCTCAAGTTTGGTTTGTTAACTAATAATGACAAAATATCGAGTTTGAATTCGATAACAAAATATAATATAAATTAACTTTAAATGAATATGTTCACGAGCTAACAAATCAAACAATATTAAGCTCGAGTTCGAGCTTGGATTTGAGATTGAGTACGGCTCATTAAGATTAACAAATGATCTTTAACGACTTTTTTCTAACCGAGATCCAAATAGCTCCTAAAATATATTGATTCATTTACAACCCTAGTATTATATGTATACAAACTGGATCCCAAAAAAAAAATTCTCTTTCTTATTGTTATAAAAATAAATAAAAGTAATTAAGAAATAGAGAACAAAGTATGAAGATAAAGGAAGAAGATAATATAGAATTGGAAGAATATCTTCACATGTAAATTTTTTATTCTCCAAACCTCTATTTTTAGACTTATAAGTAGGCATTCAAGAGATATAAATTACAAGTTTAATTGTGTGAATCAAACACAATAAAAGTTGACTATTAATCTACATTGGAGGTTATAGAATTAGAGAGTTATGGACATCCAAAATTCAAACTTCAAAATAATATTTTATAACACTTCCCCTTGTATGTTCATTAATAAGAATATGTCTCATTAAAAATTTACTAGGAAAAAACTCTATGAGAAAAAAAATCTAGTAAAGAAAAAAAAGTATATTTCTTATATAATACGCATATAAAGTTGTCTTGTTAAAAGTCTTGCTAGAATAATCCAATGGGATAAAACTTTAGTCAACGAAAAGAATACAATACGTATTTTCTTCTCCTCATGAAAACATCACTTCAAGTCTTTAAGTCACGCATTCCAATGCCTCTTACTAACTATTCAAATGTTACAATAGGCAATACTTTTGTAAATAAATCTGCTAAATTATTACTTGATCGAATTTGTTGAACATCAATTTGTCCACTTTTATCAAAATCATGCGTGAAGAAGAACTTAAGAGAAATATATTTTGTCTAATCTTCTTTAATATAACCTCCTTTTAATTGTGCTGCATTGTCTTAATATAACATTATAGGAGTTCTTTTGCTGATAGATAAACTATTTGTTTCTCAAATGTGTTGTGTCAATTGCATCAATCATACACATTTTCGACTTGCTTCATGAATTGTAAATTGATTGAGCATGATTTGAAGATGTGGCAATCAAAGTTTGTTTTGTTGATCGCCATGAAATAGCATTTTCACGACTCATAAAAACATAACATGTTTGGTATCGAGCTTTATGTGGGTCAGATAAAAATCATGTATCAGCATAACCAATTAGTTTCGATGTAGATTTATTTGAATAAAATAATCTCAAATCAATTGTTCCTCAGAGATAACAAAAGACATGTTTAACTCCATTTCAATGTCTTCATATTGGAGAAGAACTATACCTTGCCAATAAACTTATCGAAAATATTATATCAGGTTATGTAGCATTAGTAAGATATAGTAATGCACCGATTATAGTAAGATATGGTACTTTAGGACCAAGAATTTCTTATCTATCATCTCGAGGTCGAAAAAGATTATTTTTCACATCAACTGATCTCACGACCATTGATATACTCAATGGATGTGCTTTATCCATATAAAAATCTTTTAAGAACCTTTTTTATGTAAGTTGATTGATGTACTAAGATATTATCAGCTAAATGCTCAATTTGTGAACCAAGACAAAATTTTATTTTTTCAAGATCTTTCATTTCAAATTCATGCTTCAAATAATCAATTGCCCTTACAAGCTCTTCAGAAGTTCCAATAATATTTAAATCATTAACATATACAGCAACAATAGCAAATTCATTTTCTGATTTCTTTATGAAGATACATGGATAGATAAGACCATTTTTATATCCTTCTTTCAATAAGTACTTAATCAGATGATTATACCATATTCGTCCCAATTGTTTTAGACCATATAATAATATCTGTAACTTGATAGAATAAACATGTCGAGATTTTGTGTTTTGTAATTCATGCATTTTATATCCTTCAGGGATTTCATATGGATATTACTATCAAGATTATCATATAAATAGGTTGTAACAATATCCATAAGACGCATATCAAGTTGTGAAAATTCTTGTACTATAAGTCTTGCTTTATATCTTACAACTTCATTATTTTCATTTTGTTTTCGAACAAATACCCATTTGTATCCAATGAGTTTTACACATTCAGGTGTTTTAACTATTGGCTCGAAATTTCACATTTATTAAGTGAGTTTAATTCAGCCAGTATTGTGTCTTTTTATTTCGGCCAATCACTTCTATTTTGACATTCTTCAATTGTTTTTTTGTCTAAATCCTCATTTTCCTCCATAATATCAATTGCTACATTATAAGCAAATATGTCGTCGACGACCATTTTCTCTCGGTTCTATCTTTTTTCCTGTAACGACATAACTTATTGAGATCTTTTCATTATTATCGTTTTTAGGTACCAGAATCTCTTCTAAATATTTATTTGTTGTTATATCATTAGACTTTTCAGGAGTTTATGCCTTATCAATTAGATTATCTTGTTGACTAGCTCATTTTCCTTTTCTAGGAATTTTATCTTTGCAACCAATTGGTCTACCACGTTTCAGACATGCTTTAAACTCATTAACTGTAACAAGTTGTCCTATGGGGACATCAATTCGAGCAGGAGCATTTGCAGTTGGTATATGTGATTTAATCACTCTTTTAAGATTAGTAAATGCATCAGGCAATCGATTTGCTAATTTTTATAAATGTATTATTCTTTTTACTTCTTGCTCATATTGATTTAATCACTCTTTTAAAATTAGTAAATGCATCAAACAATCGATTTGCTAATTTTTATAAATGTATTATTCTTTTTACTTCTTGCTCATATTAATTAGTACGAGGGTCTAGATGTATTAAAGATGATACATTCCACATAATTTCATGATCTAGTTGTTTTGTTTTTCCCCCTAATGTTGGGAAAATTATCTCATTAAAATGACAATTTGCATACCGTACTGTAAATAAATTATCAATCAATGGTTCAAGATATTTAACGATAAAAAGAGATTCATGTCCAACATATATTCCCAACTTTCTTTAAGTTCTCATTTTAGTGCGTTGTGGTGGAGTAATAGGAACATAAACTATATATCCAAAAAATTTTAAATGAGAAATATTTGGCTCCTGACTATAAACCAACTGTAATGGGGAGAACTTATGATATGATGTTTGCCTAATACATATCAGTGTTGCTGCATGCAAAATAGCATGTCTCCAAGTTGACATAGGGGTGTTTTGTTTTCATGAGTAATAGTCTTGCTATTAATTAGAGGCGTTTAATAAATGATTCTACAAGACTACTTGTGTATGAAAATAGGCAATTGGTCTTTCAACAGTTATTTTAACTAACATACAATAATCAATAAAAGTTTGGGATGTAAATTCGTCAGCATTATCAAAATGTATAGACTTGATTGAATTATTTGAAAATTGTGCACGTAATTTAATTGTTTGTGCATGTAATATCGCAAACACCAGGTTACGAGTTAATAATAAGCATACATGTGACCATCATATAGATGTATCTATTATTACCATAAAATATTTAAATGGTCTACATGGTGGATTAATAAGCTCACATATATCACATTGAATTCTTTCTAGAAATGCAGGAGATTCTAATTCTACTTTTGCTAATGAAAGTCGAATAATCAATTTGTCTTGAGAACAAGCAGCATATGAGAATTTATTGAATTAAACAATCTTTTAGTTCTTTAAAGGATGCCTATTTGAATTTTTAATTATTCTACGCATAATAATTAATCCAAAATGACCTAACCGGTCATGCCAAATAGTAAAAATATTTCTATCAATAAACTTCTAGTTCATTACTGTATGTGCTTCAATTGCACTAATTCTGGTGTAATACAAGTTAAAAGATAATAGGGTAATCTTTCCAAAATTTATTTTTCATTTGAAACTATTGATGTAATATAAAGATATTCTACACCGTTATGATTACAAGTCTCAGTATGATACATATTATGACGTATGTCTTTAGAACTTAATATATTTCTCTTTGATTTAGTTGATAATAATGCATTATCAATCATGAATTTGATTCCATCACTTAAAGAGAATACGAATTATTCTATAGCCTTCTATCAAGTTTACAGAACCTGATATTGTACTAATATTTGCTTCCATCATAGTTAAATTAGAAAAATATTTTATATTTCTCAATATAGTATGTGTTGTTGCACTATTTGATAAGTATATATCTTCCTCATTGTTCTTAAAAATTTTCGATAAGTGAGAAAAATTCATATTCTTAAAAAAAATAAATTATAATAAGTAATTATAAAATAATATAATGTACTACTTGATCACACAAATGTAAAAAAATAATAATTTTAAAATAATATAATCAAATAAATTAAAATATTGTATTTAAGCACAAATAAATAAAAATTTTATCATAAACTTTCTTTTATCATATGGATGTTTTATTTTTTTTATTTTAATTTTGGCATTTTTATGTATTAATTTTCTCATTATCTCATTTAAAAAATACACAATATCTAAGTGTGTCTTGCCTAATTAATCAAAAATAAGTCATCATCTTGATATGTACAATTTTTTTTTAATACATATTTTATTTTCTCCTTCAGGGAGTTTTGATATAAATCAATTAACTTTTGATATATTTTCGGTACATATTCAATTAACAAAATATTTAAATTATTTCAAATATTTTGGTTGTACTTCATGTACATATCCAATTTAAAAATATTCAAATTGTTTTAAAGTTCATGTACATATCCAATTTAAAAATATTCAAATTGTTTTAAAGAATAAGAGGGTCTTTTATTGTGAAATAATCATATTTTAATTTCTCATTAAGATGATGATGAAAGAAAATCTAGGTCTTAGCCTTATTTTGATTAAATTCTTGAATTCCTTCTTTAATAGTATTATCAATACCATTCGCATCTAGGTAAACTTTAGCATCCAATTTTCATGAAAAATATGATTTATTTTTACTAATATCACAAATTATAAACTTTTGCAAGATTTGTAATTAACATTATGACAAAACAAATAATCAAATATTAATTAAATAAACAAATACATACATATATATTAAATAATCATAATTATAACATAATATGTATATATTGTAACATATGCATATCAATTAATAAAAATCACTTAATAA
>CATIWF010166007.1:0-21657 GCA_949630135.1 Balakata baccata
TTTGAGGAGTCTAAATTGTTCATCCAAAGAAGCGGAGAAGATTAAAACATCATCAATATAAACAATATAAAATTTAGAATATTCATTGAAGATGTCATTCATAATTCTTTAAAATTTTAAAGGGGCATTTTTTAAACCAAATGACATATATTCCATTCGTATTCTCCAAAAGGGACCATAAAAGCGGTTTTGTATCGATGATTTTTTGAAATTTGAATTTGCCAAAATCCTGACTTCATATCAAATTTTGAGAAGATCAAAGCAGAATGAAGTTTTTGTAATAAATCTTTTTTATTGGGAATCAGGTATCTGATTAATTTTAAAACAGAATTTAAAGGCTTATAGTTAATAACAAGCCTAGGAGCACCTCTTCTTATCTCGGAATTTTTGTTGTTATAAAAGGCAGCACAACTCTAGGGAGACCTAAACTTAGAAATCAAACCTTGTTGTTCTAGATCATGAATTTCTTTCCTATAATGCTCTTCTAATTCAACATTCATTTGGATAGGTCGAGCTTTTGTTGGAATTTATTTTTCATCAAAATCTTTTTCATAAGAAAGATCAATGATATGTTGTTTCCGTTCCTAAAAGGCATTTGGAAAATCTGAACAAATTTCTATTTCAAAAATATTTTGTAATTTTGAAATTTTTTCTTTAATCTCAAGAGTTGCCAACTAGTTTTCTAAATATTTAAAATAGGCAATTTTCTTAAGATTATCAAGATAAAAACTTTTCCCTTTAATTAAAACATTAATAGTATTTTCATGGATGAAATAGGTTTTAACAAGATTCAAACTTCTAGTTTTTAGTTTTTCAATAAATTGAAAACTTAATTTTTTAAAATTGTATTTAAAAGAAATGAAATTTTCACTAACTTTAAAAGGAGTAATTAAATTAATAAAAGGTGTTCCAAAAATCACAGTATGATGTATGTCATCAACTAAAACAAAAGAAGTTGTGAGAGAAATATCATTATTTAAAATTGAAGCTTTAGTTTTAGAATCTATTTTTAATTTAGCATTATTTGTAGCCGAAAGTTTTGAATGAGTATTTTCATAAAATTTTTTTAGTATTAAACTAGTTTTAATGCAATTTAAATCAGCTCCAGTATCAAACAAAGCAATGATATCAATTTTAAAATCTTTTGAAACAACAAGGGTAATTTTAGTAAAATATTTTCTCGAAATAATTTCTTTTAAAACAAAAAGAAAATCTTCTGAAGAGACTCTATATTCTAAACATCATGATCTTCTTTACTAGAAGTATTATCCAAATCAAAATCATTTTGTACATATTTAGAAAGAAGTAATTGCAGAGTTTGGGAATCACTCTTTTGTTTTTCTTTTAGTTCTCTCAATTCTAATTTTACTTCCTTACTTTCCTTTTGAATATCATGGATAGAGACATGTTTAAGTCTATAAGTAAATTTGAGATTCTAGACATAGTTTCTTCATCTAGTCGAAGTCTATGCAATTTCCTATTTATCTTACAGAATTTAGAAGTATGACCTTTTTTGCCACATTCGTAACAAGTAATATCATTATACTTGCTACTAGACTCTAGTTTCTTGGGATTTTGTTTTCTGGATCTTTTGTAATGAGGTTTTTTTGTAAAACTCATAACGGGATTTGGAAGATTTCCTTCCTTTGTAGGTTTTGGAACTTTTTGTATTTGTACTAGTATGAGATATCTTTTTGCAGTTTCCTGTGCAAGATGATTTTTTGCTGGTATTGATATCAAACTGTTGACAAAAAGAATCTAACTCTTGTTTGGTTCATTTTAATTCCCATTTTAGGTGTTTTTGGAGTTTTAAGTCTTGAAAGATTTTGAAACCCTCTTGTTGGGTGAAACTAATCAATTCACTATAAGTGAAATTACTATAGGGTATGATCTGTTGTCTTGAGGATTCTCTAATCTTATTCCTAACTTTTTCGCCTAAAAGGGTTGGTAAACCTATAAGGAATTTTTCTTTCCAGAAAGGCTGGTTAGAGTCTTCCCTAAGCATGACTCTAGTTATGAAGGTATTTTTATACTATTGGAAATTGCTAAGTTTTTTGCACCTAAAGTTTGAAAGGAGTTCGACATTTTTATCTTTTAAATGAAAGGGATCACCTACAAAGTGTAAGGAAATAGTAAGGATTAATGTTGCAACCACATCCTGTTGACGATTTCCTTATTCATCTAGGATGGACGTTCCTATTTCATCTATTTTAACGGCATTTAGAATATCTTGTTGTTATGAGGTGAGATAATAATCCCATCATCCTTTAAGCTGGCCCAAGAAGCCAGTTATAAGGAGTTTAACAACAGTTTTATCTTCGATTCCTACTTGGGTTTTATAAGCATTGGTAGCCATAGTCATTTGCTGTAAAAAAACTAAGAATATCATGTTCAATAATTTCATCTATGTTCCAATCGTAGACAGAAAATGCATTGAAACGTGATTGAGTTATTGGTTTAACTTTATTTATATCTGGTGAAGGAATTATTTGTAAAGGTTTTTGGACTTGTAAGTATTGTCTCCAAGTCATTTTGTTGATTTCAGGGGTGGGTTCTTGAAATTGTCCTAAGACATTACTATCATCGGAATCTTGATTGATAGCATTTATTCTATAAGTTGGAGTTTTCGGGGCAATCTAGTTGGAGTTTGTAGGCTGGTTAGAACTACTGATATTTACACTAATTTTGCTTAACTGATCCTGGATGGTTTTAATGAACTTAGTTTTGTTATCCTGAATATTTTTTATGTTATTTTTGGACATCTAAAAAGGTTTAAAAATGATATATATTTTTTAATTTTTGGATTAGTATTGGGGGTTTGTGAATTTAAAGAAACTATGAGTTGTTTCCCTAGATATTTTTCTATACGATTCGATTATTTTCCTAAAGTATTGAGATGGGTATTTGAAAAGTTATTTTGAATAATGATATTTTTTATGTTAGTTTTGTCATTACTACCTGAGTTTTTGAGAGGAATGACATTTATAATCTATTACTAAAAGAGATTTTTATATCTTGAAAAGGTGGATGTATAGACTGAATTTTTCTAAAATCCGTAATGTTTCCCATTCGGGAGTTTTGTTCCTAATGGTAACTGGATTAGCGGATTTAAAAGGATAGTCTATGGACTTTTGAGAAGTATAACATTCAAAACAATCAAAAAACAAAAAATGAACTTTATTTTCACAAACAAATTCATAGAATTTTTCTTGAATCTTCTTCCTGGTATTTGAAACTTTTTTAAAAACCACATTTTTTTTCATGATTATGCTCAGCATAAAAATCATCATGCAAGAATTTTTTGTCAACCTGAAAATCTTTTTCAATAACATTTAATTCATGAACTAAATTTTTAGTTAAGGCCGAAAAAGTCAGGCTTATTGGTTCTTGTTCTGGTTCAGCTTGTTTGGACCGATTAGATGAGGTATTTTGGATTTGAGTTGAAGAATTCACTGTCCTTGGGTTGATATAAACATGTATAGGTATTTCTAAGGTATAATCTATATTTTTTAAGATAATATTGGTGGGTATATCAGATATGGAATGTCTAGGCATATATGGTATATTAATAACTGAAAGGAGTTGTGAAATTTCTCTCTATATCTATAGTTTCTGAGGTAGAAGATTCGTCAGAGTATCTACTGTTAATAGATCTTCTATTAAAAGAGAGCCTAAATCTCCCATCATAGTATTGAGTTATTTGTTTTAATTGGGTATTAGGCCTTAGGAGCTCAATGGGCTTAGGTCGGGTAATTCCTTCTAAGATCCATTTTTCTGGAAGAAATATTTCTCCCTATTGGATGCTCCTAGGTGTTACAACATTTGCTCTAGTAAGGTCTATTTGTAAAAGAAGGGTTTTACCTTTTTTACTATGAAATCTAGCACCTGTATCAAAGGCATATATCATAGCTTTATAATGAACTCTGAAAATTAAAGCAACTATCATAAAACCTTCAAGCATTTGATAATTATGAGTTTTGATTTGTAAAACTAAGGATTTTAATATATTTTTATCGTTTAAAGAAATAAAAAAGTTTGGATAACAATTAAAAGATATAGGATCCATACATAGACTGAATTCAACAGAACTTAATAAGGAATCTTCAAAGTTTGTGAATCTAGCATATTTAAGAATGACAAAAATAGAAGTATTTAAGCCTTATTTGGTTAGAGGTTTAATACCTACTTGGACTAATCCTATATGAATATATTTATATTTTCTATCTAAGTATTTTTTTCAAGGAATTTTGACTAAATAATTAGATAGTCTCAAAATGTTTAGACAATTGTATGTCTCGTTCTTCAGTTTGATAGTAAAATCAGTTTTAAAGAGTTGGTATTTAAAGGTTTTATAGATTTGATCTCTATTTATTTTCGGTATTTTCCAATTATCTATTCCTTTTTCAAAATCTTCTATTATAATTTCTTCACTATTTACTATCTTTCTAGAATCATTGGAAGAGGTGTAAATAGAGTTAAAAGATATAGTTTTACAAAAAATGGAGTCCATAACTATAAAGATTTTATGAAGAAAATTTAAGGTCTTTCTCTAATCCTAAACAATTCATAGGTATTACGGCCTCTAAACTCAAAGACTTATTTTTCGGACCTTCCTAGGTAAGGAACACTCATGAGATCTTAAAGATTTGAATTCAAATTTTATACATATGAAAATAGTTTTCTATATACTACCATCCAAGGCTCTGATACCAAGACACTATTGTAGCATAACCATCAAAATTTGTAAATACCTTTCTCGCATACCTTACCTTAGTTTATATATATATATATATGGTTTGAAGGAAATGAAAGTGGAAGTTGGGTGACAACCATGGAAATGCTGAGGATAGCCAGAAGCAGGAGGCACACAAGCTTAGCCATGATCAATTGCTTAGTAGCAGCAAGAGAGACAGAAAGAGTGAATTTTGGCCAGGTAGTGTGAAGTTGTTAGTGCCGAGTGCAAAGGTAGCTAGTGTATGCTATAAATACAACTCTTAAAGGATTAGCTGCCCAATAGATTGGCCTACCAAATCTGTAGTTTC
Organism: Balakata baccata; assembly: GCA_949630135.1. Taxonomy (NCBI): domain Eukaryota; kingdom Viridiplantae; phylum Streptophyta; class Magnoliopsida; order Malpighiales; family Euphorbiaceae; genus Balakata; species Balakata baccata. Next base: position 5,043 of record CATIWF010166007.1, read on the forward strand.
TTCTATTACAGTTTGTTCTTTTTTTTTCTTTTTTTGGTTGCTCTGTATTGTTCTTGTTTTGCGTTCGCTTTGCTTGAGGCAAAGATCTTATCTTGTCCTTGCAATTTGCTTAGGTGTAAAAAGAAATTTTTTCATCACTTTAGCTTTTGCTAAGATAATTTTTCCTTTAATAAAATAAAATTACTTATAAAAAAAAACAACTCTAACCAAACCAAAAAAAAAACAAAAGGAAATTGGAAACCTATTTTGACATATATATGATAATTAATTAGTTGATAACAAACATCAAATAATATTTAATTATAATGGGATCAACCTGTCCAAGCTTCTGTTTCAACACTTAGATCAGAACCTGATTGACAACACCTAATCAGAATCCACTCTTGTTCATCTCACATTTTCCAAAATGCCCTCCATGATTCTTTCAGCTATTAGGAACTTCGCATATATAGGTAAGTGCAAAAATAAAGCTATATGTAAAATTTGAAAGGGTATCTAGGTAAGTGCACAAATAAAGCAGCTGATGGCTGATGCATTGCTACCATGGTAACACGAGGAAGTAGTCAAGTGTATGGGACGTGGATTTCAATTATAGGAATGTGAAAACAAAATTGGATCACATTTATGATGCCCTCAAATGTGAAAATCAGCCAAAAAAAAAAGGAATTTATAGTCTGCATTAATTGGCTACGTACAAAGATTAAAATCCATCAAACCCTACAGAAACATTCATCAACGAAATCAAACAGGGTGAGATTGGAGTTGGGAAGAGATAGCAAAATCATAAAGTTTCAGTACCAAAATGAAGGTGGGATGGAAGAGTATAGAAGTGGGGCCAAATGGGATCATAATTGAATGGAGGAGCTAAACCATGTGCAGCCATCTGAGCCAAAGCAACAAAGCACATGCATCACTTAATAAAAAAGACACCAATTTCCATCTCAGGCTGTAACCCAACCTATCCTGTCCATACTATTATCTTCTTCTTCTTCAGTTACTGATGTAAGATGGTGTGGGTTAAACTTGCTGTAGTTCCCACTCTGTCCCCCATGCTAACTAATAACTATATTCTTTACATAATCGTACGGATTTAGTTATTTTTTTGTACCTAACTTTGCTTTCAACTTATGAATTGTAAATTTGTAATTTAACAAAAAAGGAGAAACTATATATATAATCTTGAAACAATGATGTTGTGAAATTAAATCTTGGACAACCAATTGTTGTAATTAACCTAATCAAATTAGAAGGACCCAAATCACGGGACCTTTGATATGAGTAATTAAAGACAATTATCTTTTAACCATTAGAGCCGAGTAATTTACGTCCAGAATATTAATTTGTTCAATTCCATCAAGTGATTGTTGATTTCCTTTTTTTTTTTAATAAAAAAAAAAATGAAACCGAAAATCAAGTGAATGATGAATCGAAACTGGAAAGGAGCATCTAGTTAAATGTTCAATCATACACACAGCAATCGCAATCAAAATAAAGGTTTTTTCTTATTCTTCTTGCTTTTTGTTTTTTGGCAAAATTGAAATTTGACCCTCATATTTTACTACTTTTCTCGGTATGGTCAATATACTCTTATTTCAGCAATTTAAGCCCTTTACTATTATTTTATTAATAATTGAATCATTTTTAAAAATTAAATTAACATCATTAGTATACTAATATAAAATTATTTATATCACATTAGTATATATATCAATTACACATGTTAATTTATAACACATTCAATTCAAATTAGATAAAAATAATATTATATTAGCAAATTAATGTCGTTAGTCTAATTTTAAAAAAATGTTAGAAAAATTATATTTTTTAAGGACTTAAATCATTAAAATAAAAATATAAAGATCTCATCATATATATATATAAAATTATGAATTTGTTTTTCTATAAGGGGTTGCATTAAAATTTCAATTCAAAATTTTAGTCTGAGAGTGACTGGACCATAACGAAAATGCTTATAAATCTATAGAACTCGTGACATGGGCCCTTCTCATGGCCTGTGTGAGCATGGTCCTAATCCAACCCTCAAAGTTTGGAAACCCCACACAAAGATTTAAAATTGAAAAAACATATTCAGTATCTGATGATGTAGTAGAGTATATGAATTCGATCTCTATATATGCAGTTGCTTTAATATTTTCTCACCTTTCAAAATTATACTCGATACGCTTTAGATTAATCAAACTAATTCAAATAGAAAATTTATATATAAAAAAACATATTCACTGTATGAGATTCCCCATTTTATGAAGATATATAACTATTATCATTTGTATTTATTTTTTCTTTATTTTTTTTCTTCCTTTTATAACTCCAAGATTTAAAATTACAAAACTAGAAACAAAGTGTGCTGGCATGGTTATCTAAGGCAAAATACCAGCCGAGCGAAGCACAATCTGTGGCAAAGGGATCAATAAAGAAAGTTGGCACTGTCCAACCAGTGTTCCCTTTAAAATTAAAACAGCCTAAATAATTAGTATAATCTTTTCCTGGAAATCTCCCAATGGAATTATACATATGTGTTCTACATACTGGAAGGTCCTACAAGATTTCAATAAGATGAGATTGGTCGCGCAGCACCAATATAAAATATAATTTTTTTTTTCAAAAGTTAAAATGATTTATCAGCTGGCTTACTTCAAATTAGAAGTAATTTAATATTTGATGTAATGTATGATTAACAGATTGAATATATACTACATGACTTAAAACTAAAAGAAATTTATTAAGAGACGGCTACACAATGCCCTCTCTAAACAATCATAAATCTCTTGTCAACAAAAAAAAAAAGGAATTCTGAATCTAATGGCTTGTGTGGACTTGTAAGAACAAAATAAAATTTCACATGATAAGTTTATAAAAATAATATATATATATATATATATATATATATATATATATGAATAAATTAACTCTAAAACACATTAAGTTATTTTTAAGTAGTGATGAACTATAAATATTATATTTGGCTCCAAATCTTATACACAGTAAAATGCTATCTAAGATTTTTACTTTCTGAAAGAGTATACAAATTTAGAGTTATTTCTTGTTCATCCCATCTTCACGTTAAATTTTTTTCCTTGTTGAAATCATGATAATCTTGTGCATTTTTACTTATAGCCGATATGTTAATTTTCTCTTCAGGCTCAAGCACACTATGCATCTAATATTTTGCCCCGAATCTTTGGTCAACAATTAATACATTTAGGTCATGTTTGGTTCATTGAATATGTGAGCAATAGAATTGCTATTGTATGTTTTGGTTCAAATTTAATAAAAGAATAGTTATTTTATGAAATTGTTATTCTTCAATTTCATATAATACACATTATATGATATAGTAAATAATAACTATCCCACTATAAATAATACCATCTCTTACCACTGCCACCACCTACCACCACTACTATTCATTCACCATTATCACCACCACTAGTACTTATTTATCACCACTATATTTATTAATATATATCATATTAAATTATAATATTATTTAAGAATAGTTAATCTAGACTTATGAATCAAAGTATGAAATAGTAATTATTTAGGAATATATTACTTAAAAATTGCAATTCTATTACATACTATTTTATTCCATGAACCAAATGTGACTTTAAATCTTGACTTTCATTTTTTCATTCTCCAAAAATTATTTACTATCTCATGTATTTTTCTTATAAAGTAAAATGAATTTTTTGTACCAAAAATTTGGCATTTGTATTAAAATGATAACAAATTTTTGTTTTATATCAATTTAGTATTACATCTTTACAATTTTATTTCAAACAATATTTACGGTAAAATTCAAATGATGTGGATTCCGAAGATATACATATTATGCCACATCATATACAACTTCAGATAAAAATGCCACATATTACCAACTCATATCTAAATACCAAAATATGTGACTTTTTTTATCTGAAGTGGCATGTAACGTGACATGACGTATATCTCTAGTGTTCACATTAGATGAATTTTATCATAAATATTGTTTTGAAACAAAATTACAAAAATATAATACTAAATTGATACAAAACAAATATTTAATACTATTTTCATACAAGTGCTAAAATTTTGGTACAAAAAATTCATTTTACCCTTTTCTTATACCTTTGACATTCTAAAAGACATGAAGTTAAATCAATCCAAGGAGTTTGAGCTACATAACATAGTATATATTCATGTCATTATGAATCACTTTCCAATTTTTTAACATACTATTTTATTTAGTGGAGGGATTTCTCAACTAATAAAAAAAGTTTAACATATTTGTAGCCCCGAGTTTTTCATTTTTTTTTTCAATTTGCCGTCCAAATTGGTTTTCAGCTTTAGTTGTCTTTGAATTCCATTTTTGTCCAATTTGCCTCATGCGAAATTTTAAAATGTAACAATTTGCCCTCATATGCTAATGTAACAGCCGCAATGTGATTTAACATTTTTAATGTAATTCCAGCTGCTACGTCAACATGAGAGGACAAATTGTTATATTTTTAAAATTTCATATAGGGTAAATTGAACCAAAAATGAAATTTAGTGAGCAATCAGTGCCAAAAACTGATATGAATGGCAAACTGAGAAAAAATAAAAAACTCAGAAAGACTAGATATGGATTTAGCCTAAAAAGAAAGGGAAAAAAATTAGGAGGGTATGCCAAAAAGGATTAATAGATTCTAGGAACCCTTTGATTCAAGGGTGGAAATACAAATAAAAATGAAAATTAGAATGAAAGAAAATGAGAATAATTGATTTTAACATATTGTTCAGTTCATTTTTAATAAGCAATGAAAATAAAAATAAAATTCAACTTGTACATGTTTGATTAAATTATTATATTTATATAAGTACATTTATTTTGAAATGTAAATCTGTTGATCAACAATAAGATAATATAATTTTTATAAAATAATATAGAAGAAATTCTCAAATTATTTGAATTTAAATTATATATATATATATATTCTATTTATTTAAAATAACTACATTTTTAATTTTATTATTATTAAAAAATAATATTTTTTATAATGTCTTCTAACAGTAATTATGAGTATATTGAAAAATTAAAAAAATAATTATAATTTACATTTAATTAATTAGACTTGATTTCTATGAGAATGAAATTTTTCATTCCCTATAGAAAAGAGGAGAATATATAATTTTTATTAAAAAATAAATTATATTTCCATTCCCATTAATCTTTTTTTAATCAAATATTGTCCATAGAAATCATTCATTTTCATTCTGCTTCGCATCTACTTTTTTATAAACCAAACGCCCTATACGAAAGGAATAGGAATAGCACCTAAATCAGTTGGGCTTGTCAATGTGCCAATTCATTTGTTTTATCATGCTTCAAGCACTCTTTATTTGTTAATATGCATGTCAATCTATCTTATCATGAGCCACTCTCTTTGCTTGTAATGATTTTACTTATTAATTGGTGAAACTCTCCCATCTTAATATGTCAAACCAATTAAATTAGAGTTGTTTAGAATTATTGTTAATTGTCCTAAAATGAAGTTTTAAATTTTTTTTATTTAATTAATTGATTTTTAAATTTTTTATAAATGATTTTTTCTAAATTTGCTTTTGAAAAAATTGTTGTTATATATCATAAAATAAAGTTTTGAATTTTTTTGATTTAATTAAATAATTTTTAAATTTTTTATAAACTGTTTTTTCTAAATTTGTTTTTGAAAAAAAAACTATTTACTTACTTTTATCAAAAACAGTTTTTAAAACTAAAAAAATATAAAATACAAAATATAAAATTTTTTCTGAAAGGCGATTTTTCGAAACTCAATCTCAAACGGATTTAGGACTGTTTGGTATTACATTTAGTAAAAACACTTTTTAAAATTTTTTTATATTTTTAATATTTTTGAATTTTAAAAACTGCTTTAAAATATAAGCAGATAAATAAATATTTATTTTAAAGCATATTTGAATGAAGCAGTTTATAAAAAGTTAAGAAAATCAGTTAATTAAATCAATAAATTCAAAATCTGTTTTTAGGATGTTTAACAACAATTCTAAACACTATATATATATATATATATACCTTAATATGCCATGAAAATGAGCAAGAAAAGAAAGTACAACTAATTCTAAAATGATATGATTCTAAAGATTCATGGATTCAACTTTCTTCTTAAATTTGTTTATATATTTGTGTGATGAGTTAATTTTAGCATTTTGATTTTATAAATTACTTGATTATAACATGTGACCAAGAATTTAAAGGCGGCAAACTGTGCCTTTCTCATCATTGAAGTAATGTTTGATAAAGTTTTTTAAAAAAAAATTGAAGTGGACATTATCTCCTATCCTGAACTTGACGTAATATTAAACCCTTAAAAAAAAAACATGTCGAGGAAAAGGTATAAAGCACTGTTTCCACTTAAATACATTTATTGTTATTTTATTTTACTTTTGTTATGCTATTGTGTATTGTTCTTTGTTCTTTTCGAGTGAGCTCCACCACCCTGAAATGAGGAGGGTCACTTCCTCAAGATTATAAATTATGTTGTCTAAGCTTTGCTTACTTTTCAAATTAATTAGTTTTTTTTTATAAGCTTTTATTACTTTTATTGAATAAAGATGAAGGGAAAAACAACTTTAATCAAATATTAAGGTGATAAAAAAAATTTATTCTAAAATTAAGCAAAAGAGTCCAAACAAAACAAGTAACATTTACTTCTAGTTAGAAAAGAACCGAACAAGAAGAACTAAAAAAAAAAAAAACCAAGCCAAAGAACAAGCTGCTGAAAATGTTAAACAAACCCCAAGTACTAAACATACTAAACCAAGAATAAAAAAAACGAAAGTAGATACTAAAGAGCCGTCTTCTAATGCATAGCATATTGTTCAATAAGGTCAGTAAGAATATTAGCTACCACGTTGTATTTCGTATCAAAAGAAAAATACAATTTCTTACCAATCTAAAGAGTTCGATCCACTTCAAAGAGATACTCACATGTGGAAGAACCAATAAATTTCTTATTATTTTGCACTATATCACCATTTGAGGTTTCCTAATGAAAATAACTTTCCTTTTAGACTTTGAATATTTTTTTTTCCTTTACTATTTAATTTCCCCTTCAATAACTCGTCAAAAGACTTAAACCTCATCACAAATTTTGAGCAATCCGAATGCTTAGGAGATGAAAGAATTCTCTTCTTCCTTGAAAAATTAGGCTCAAGTTCATGTAAAGATACGATGGAGGAGATAGAGACATGTTGGATGATGGTTGCATTAGGCGAATTAGGGGAAGTTGTGGCTGGATTCTTAGTTGCATTAGGCGAATTGGTTTCAGTTGGGCCTTCAGATGTGATAGGCCCTTACAAACTTGGGAATTTTATAAAAATACCAAAAAAATATGTACCTTTTTACATTTTTATTGGTGCTGAAAGTTTTTTTTCAAATTTACTAAAAATAACTTTCTAAAATTATTACAGTATCTAAATCTTAAAATTACTCTAAAATATGCCTAGAAGGTATACCTTTATTACACCTTCGACATATCTTGGTTCAATTTTCACCAATAAGAAACAAAAAAAACTAAGATAAAAAGAATTGATCATTAAACAAGAAGAAGAATAGAATTCAATCAAAATTTAAAACATCACAAATTCTCAAACAAACAATTTAGTATACCTTTCAGAATACCTTAGGTATATATTGAAAATTCCTTAGGAATATCTCCAAAATACCTTAGGTATATCTTGGAGATACTTTGAATATACTTTGAGAATTTCTTGAGAATTTCCTAGAAGGAATTCCCTGAAAATACATTGGGTATACTTTTGAGAATTCCATGAGAATATCTTAGGTATACTTTGAAGATACCTTGGGTATACCTCAGGAATTTCTTGAGAATTCTCTTACTTGGAATACTATAGAAATTTCATGGGAATACTTTAGAAATACTTTAGGTATATCTTGATATTTTCACAAAAAAAAAAGAACAAAGAAGAAGAATAGATTAAACTGCAACGTAATAATTGAGCTAATTAATTAAAAATATTTAAAGGCACCATATAATTTACAATATTTAATAAAAATTAGTGTTTGTTCATTAACTATTGGAAAAGTAAAATTAATATCCAATAAAAGCAAACAAATGATATCCAGTCTATGCTCCAATCCATATTCTATTTCAACTTTCTGATTCGCCGATTCGATTGGTGCACTCTTTGGTATAGGAGAGTATCCTAGCAATATCATTCTTTCAATAAAAAATTTTGATAAAAATTAGGACTTACCATTAATAATAGGAGCCAGATTTATGGATGTAAGCTTGCTATTTGAGAATATGAAGCGACAATGGATATAGGCACCTCAAAAAAATTCAAAGCTTTCACCATCATCAATGTAGAGCTCACCTTCAGTTGCTTGAGAAATGTTTAGAGCTATCACCAGTTTGTAAGGATCATTAACCATTTGTGTGGAGCTTCAACGATATCGCTCTTTACTTGGTATGATAGTTCCAGCCCTTTAGAAAGTAATATTACTCTCCTCTATAACCTATATCTTAATTGCATCAATAATGAAGAATTATAATCTTTATCCAACTTTATCACTTGCGAGTCCTTCAATATTGGCAAAGAAACATGGAATTGATGATGTGAATCTTAATTTGAGCACAAAGCCAAACAAGTGGGCGTTGGGAAGGAAGAAGTGAAGAAGGAAGAGAAGCAAAAAATGTAAATTGAAAAAATCGGTATAAATGAAAAAACTTTTGGTGAAAACCGAAAAAAAAAAAACAAAAGCGCTAATTATTTTGAAAGAAGAAGTTCAATTTTGACATTGAAAGCTAGCAAAACTAATGATTCTCCTATAGGTGAGGCCTTAATACAATCATGACCTGCTTTGAAAAGCAAATCTTGAATAAAAAAAATATATTTAATATCGGATGTTAGTAAATACCGTAATGCCTTAAAATTAATTTTAAAAATTAAGTTTTAAAAAAGTTTTAACTTATATTAACTTATCAATTGAGATTTAATTAGATTATATATTTTATTTAAAATAATAAAATTTATTATTTAATTTTGTTATCATCTATCGGAAGATACAGATAATATATCTTCATAAAACTATAAAAAATTGAAAAAATATTTTATCAAATTTTTCAGAAAAGAGTTTACTGTTACTGTTTCTAGATGTGGACAGACTATATGCTCTACACTTGGAGAGCTAAATAGCTAGGAATTAATTTTTAATTGGATTTATGCACTATAAGAGGTAATTTTCAATCTATTGAGTTGTGCAATACTGTTTGTTTAGTTTTTGAATCATAATTTTATGAATAATTATAATTTGATTTCGCTGCGTTTGTTTTTGCTAACATCAGAGAGAGTATCTATGGCCAAATAAGATAACCATTACTTGGAAGCTGCAACACCCAGATATCACCCCATGAATATGGTTGGAATTCATGGAAGAAACCTACCGATTGAGAGAAGTAGCATTATTTTTTGTAATCTCAGCGTAAGAGCGATTGCCTCACTCATTGAAAATCGAAGGTTTAGGTTTGTTTACTCTCACAGTTTGCATGTATGATCATGATGTAGGTGATATAGAGTGGAATGACTTGTTATGGTAAGAGATTGCACCACTTAATTTGTTAGAACCAATATGTATCGTGTTACGATATTGTAGAAAAGTATGACAGTCCTTCACTATTTGAAGTTTATTAAAGCTCCATAGGTTTTGCTTTGGGAATTGAGTTTGTCAGGGACATAGACCTCATCGATGGACCAGAATTTGGAAAAGTATCGCTACAGAGCCTTAGCATTCCAAGTGTTTGGGAAGTTCTCGAAATAGATAATCTTACCATGAGATGGCGGCTGGTGGTAGATGGTAGAGGGTGGGGCTGCTCAGGGGAAAGCCATTCCCCCTCATATGGTGGGGGGTGGGTTATGATTGAATGTTGAGATAATTAAGGTATCTATCATGTATAAGATTTTTCAAGAGTTATGTGGAAGTTCAAATTAATTAGTTGAGTGATTTATTTTATGGTTATAACATGATTGGAAATGTGGACCTTAGAAAATCATTCTATTCCAGATTCTACCTGATTGTAACAAATATAATTGGGTAAACCATCTTCATTGAGAAATATCTTAGGCTGTATAATTTGGTCATCCAGGTAATCATTCTACTGATGTGGAATTGAAAAAGGAAATCAACTTGCAAACCTAGCTTATTGATATCTTATTCAAAGGTTAATCCAGAAATTGGAAGTTCATATCTTAGGCTGCTCTTTCCCCCTTATTCTTTAAGGCTCTGTCAAAATATCCCACACATCGCCTAATTAAAAGAGCTAAATGTTCTTTATAATGGTTTGGACATACTTCTTCTCTTGAGCTAGCTTTTAGGATGAATTAAATTTAAAGTCTATTTATTCAATATGATATCAAAACCATCAGTTTTGCGATGTTGGACTACCTACATATATCCAATCCTATAAACTTCACGCTCCAGATTTCCAGCATGTGTTCGGCTTTGGGCGTGAGAGAGTGTTAAGATATTTCACATTGCCTAATTAAAGGATCTAAATACTATTTATAAAAGTTTGATCATCCCTCCTCCCTTAAGCTAGCTTTAAAAATGAGTAAAGTTCAAAGTCGATTTAATCAATAGGCTCAAACTAAGCAAGATATTGTAACTGAGAAGCAAGGAGAAATATTCAATTAACTTCACTATTAATTACGGTTGCTATTCTTAAATTCAATTAATATAATATAGTGAGAGGATTCTGATGGAGATTTTACCCTTTAAAATTCCACTTTAATTTCTACTTGTTTCTGCCTATTATAAGTGCTAAAGTGGCAATACTTGTAAGAAAGAAACAGAACTAAATGTAAGGAAAGCTTTAGGCTTCCTGAATAATGATTTATATAATTAATTTCTGAGATTCAAACAGATAATTGGTCTGATGCTTGTATAGAATTACAACGAAGAGGGAAAATTTTAAAATAAGGATTAATTGCAATATATAATTTAAGTTTGAAATATAATACAATCTTAATACAAATTTGAAAGAGCACACTCTTGCCTTAAAGATTTAATTTGTGTTTCCCCTTTTTCTTTCTTTCTTTCTTTTTTTCTTCAACACAAGAATCATCAGTCAAATTCATCGAATCACATATGTAAAAATCTTCACTCATTTATCTACCCAAAAAAAAAATCTTCACTCGTTCATCTATAAGTTTGTTGTTCTTTTCTTAAAAAATCTATCGATGACTAGAATTAGGGGGAGAGTACTCACAAACAACCTCAGTTTCCACTTCCCTCCGATGGAAATTCCGGTGGCAGCCACAAGCAGCGCACACAAGAGCACCGGTAGAGCCTTCTTCTCCCCTCGCCATGAATTCTCTGCAACCATCTACAGCATATCCTCCGATATTTGCTGCATGATTCTTTTGGCACTCCCCATATCTCACGTTTCTCATCACTGAAGATGATGTTGTAGAAGGTCTACCACTCCCATCTCTCTTCACTACGACTTGCCGTTTCTTCATCATTTCTGAAAACCCTAACTCTGGCAAAATGGGTTCAGCAGCTTCTTGCTCTTGATGGTAATCAGTTTTAAATGATTCATTCAAGCACAAAAGTGAACTAGAAGAAAAGCCAGCTTTTAGGCACTGGATTGAGAAAACAATATAAATAAATGAACAATAATAATAATAATAATTTTTTGTTTTAATTAAAAAGAAAAAAAAAAAGCTGTGACTGTATTGATTGTTGAGCAACCCTAACCCTAGCATGTGTGTATTTATAAGGGCCAGTGCTATCCCACTAGCAAAATCATAGAAAATTGCCACTAGCAGCCTTATTTTACCATTAATTTCATGTCGTTTAATTTGGTTCCCTAGAAGAGCAAAGATTCACCTCCAATTTCATCATGTCAGCAAATCAGAATGCGCCACGTCATTGAATTAGGTGGCAAATTTAGTGTTTATCTTAATATAATATTTCACCCAATTTAATCAATTTCTTCTTCAATTTGAACTTCAATTCATTTTTCTTTTACACCAAACTTTATTGCTAAAAGCTGTATAACGTGGAGCAATCAGATGGAGATTATTCTTGTCTTTACATGAAGCAAATATAATAGAAACCTAGCTAGAATGATCTTTGGAAATGATATTTCAACTGCCTTCTTAAGAAATAAGAGAAAAAGACCACAATTTTTTCTGCAATAAGAGTGGCCCATATATATATGATGATCAACAAAAATTGTGCTTTGTGGACCAAAATAATGACTTGGTTAAATGTCTTAAAAAATTAAAGTGGGTCCAAATTGGTGCTAAAAGGGCAAATTGCTAGGTCCCCTTAGCAACTGTGGCAACAAACTCTTGTCTAATTACCTAAGATTCTAATTATTAGAAGTATTGTCCACCTTTGTATCAATAAGACTATACCTTCCTTCCAAAGAGAATCATATAGCTTTCAACATCCTTTAATTAATGTTTTTGAGTTGATCCAGAAGTTTAGCATTTTTTTTTAATAATAGCATATAATTCATTCATAATAAAAAAAAAAATCAGCACAGATCTATAATTAAAGATAAATTGACATATATAATAACAATAATGAGGATTTAACATTGATAGAAATATAATTTTTGTAGTCATTGTTTCTAACGGATTGAATTGTGAAACAATTTTATTTTTAAACAATTCTAGTTTAATAACTATCGATCGAAATATCTCCATCTAGATATAAAATTGCTTAAAAATACCAATAGAAAGGTATTACACCTCACAATAAATAAGAACAAACAAAATTTTGGAGGACACAAATATTCATTATAAAGAAGATAAAACTAAAATTCAATAAAAGAATAAAAAGTAACAAAAAAATATTTGCGTAAACCTCAAATCTTTAGTGAATAATGACAGATCTGATATTAGCATTAGGATTTATGTCTTAGTCATAACTAAATTACTGTATATGCATTCTTTTCAATGTTAAAATTATAAAGATAGCATGTGATTTGATTAGACAAAAAGAATCATTTCAAATATTAGAGATACATATTTGCACAAATGAGTTAATTTCAAAGATTTCATATTACTCTCTTCTATATTTTTATACATGTGATTCTTTTTTTTTTTTTTTCAAAATAAACCGAGATATTATTTTATTAAAAAGGAAAAAATCACCAAGAGTAATTAAAATATTTGATATACATTTTCATATTACAAAAATTTCTAACTAATTTCTTTATTTTATAAGGGAACAAGATTGATAAATATATATGTGCAAATTTTAATTATATATTAAAGGATATTTATTATAATTTACTAGCACTAATATTGTGATTAGTACTATGAGAAATCGAATTTAAAACCTAAGGAATATCTGTAAAAAGAAAGGAAAAAGAAGCCCATTGAAATTTCCTTTTCTTTCATGCAGATTTTTGATGCTGAAAGAAGTGGAAGTTGTTCAATAAATGATATGAAATGGAGGCAATTATTAATGATGGAAGCATTCAGCATTTATATATACACCAAATTGAGAAGAGAAGGAGGGAAGCAGCTCTCAATCAAAATCATGTGCACTATTTTCGGACCTTAAGAAAGTGATGAGGGACAAATAAACGTGTGGCTGTCAATCAGGAACATAAGCTATTGGATAGTCATCAATTTCATATATAAATAATGTTATCACAATTCACAATCTTTAGTGTCTATATACCCGTTGTTTCTTTATGTTTTCCAAATTTCTTTTTTTTTTGAAAAGGAAGGGGAAATTAATTTTTTTTTTTTATGACTAAAAACAAGCATTTCGAAAATTGTAAATATAGAATTAATATATAATTTTCTTGGTATGTGAAATTAATCATATATAATTTGAGTTCGAAAGTTTTTTTTCTTTTTAAATGTCTAGTGTTATATATTATGGGGCTGAGACCTTTTATAAAAGAAAAACTCGTGTTAATACTAATAAGTTTTAGGCTTTTAGCTTCGTGCTGTTGGTTTATTGACTAAAACAGTGATGTTTTGAGTTTCAATCTCCAATTAGATCTATTAAAAAAAAAAAAAGAAACTCTGAAAGGTTGTTTTAAATAGGTATAGTATTTTAGAATTGTTGGAGAGAGTCAACTGAAGGTATTATGTTACTTATGTATTCAGATAATCACCTTTTCTCTTCAAAGAAATACTCCCCTTACAGACGTAGGACCTGAGATGAATAAAAGTCTTAAACATTGCAATTTGGCTTCACATATAATCAAATATTTTACTTAATATTAATCATATTATTCCACTTAACTAACTTAATTATGTCATATATTCGTATAAAATAAATTGTTACTTTATATACATGATAAATTATACTTATGTATATATATATATACTAGTACAGAAAAATATTTTGTGTCAGTTTTTTTTTTGTTGGATGCTTCTGTTTCTACTCAGATGCATCTGTTTTACAAGAAACAAATGCATCTAACCTACTTAGATATGTCTGTTCTGCTTAAAATAAATGCATCTGAGTAGCTCAAATATGTCTGTTTAGTAACAAAACCGACTTATTTAGTTTTTTCATTTTTTTATATTTTTTCTATTTTTTTGTAGACTCGTAACTTGTAATTCCAAACAACCTGCAGCCACATAACATATACAATATTTCTACACTTTAACTCAAGTCATTATAGATTTTTCAACATCCAAATTAAATCTACAATTATACAACTACAATTACAAGTATTTTACAACTACAACTTCAACATATAAGCCATTATAAGCTTTTCAACAACTTAAATTCATAAGCATACTCAACAATTCATCAAATAAGTCAAACTCAACAATCCAAATTCACAAACATATACTCAACAATCTGTACTCGTTGCATACATGACGTAATAAAATAATTCAACTTGTATTTAAAAAAATTATATTACAATTTTACAAATTCTAATCTACAAATTCACTTGTAAAAAAATTGCATTTAAAGTCTTATATGCACTCACTTATAAAAAAAATCACACCACATTTTCTGGACTTTATCAACTTGTGTCCAAGTATATGATTCGCTTCCAAAAATTGTCTACAAAACAAAATGAAATATAAAATAAAAACATTATAAGAATTATAATAGCTAGCTAGCTATAATTGAAATAAATTGCATATAATCTAGTATCAAAAATAACATTACCTTAAGCAATAATATATTCGTGCTATGGTAGGTTACATTGTTTTTAATTCAAAATACTTTTGTTAATTAATTATTTACTCTTCGTGAATTTATTTTAGGGTCCAATTTTTAATCAATATTATTCATTTTAAGTTCGAAAATTAATTTTTTTTAAAAAAGTTTGAAAATCAAATTTTTATACTTCATAAAATTTTACTTAGTCTATAAATTAATTTTATTTTGTTCAATTTTCAACTTCTATATCGGTTATACCAAAATTATAGGTCCAACATTATATTCTTTCATTTTCAAATTAATTTTTTTTTTACATATCTCTTTAGTTAATCTAATCACCAATAAATATTTACAATTCAATAAAACAAGCTACCAACTAAAACAAACCACATATATATATATATATATCATTATTTCCATCTCGGATAAATTAGTCATCCATAAATCCTCCAAATTTTTGGTCACCAATCCATCCAAGAAAAAATAACTAAAAAATTATATCAACATAAAACTCCATCAATACATCATTTTCTGCATTTATAATGTATAATGCTTTAAAAAAATAAATGAAAAAACTAACCTTAACTTGAATGGTGGCGTCAAATAGAGGTGCTACAACACGAACCATAAGCTAGATCGGCGGGAGAATGAGCAAAAATGGTCTGTAGGAAACAAAAATAAAATAGAGAAGGTGAGAGGAAGGGAGAATGAGTGAGACAAAGTGAGTGACGAAAAAATTAATAAAAAGAAACTTACCCAAAATCGGTGGAGAGATGAAAATGGCAGAACCAACACGAGTTTGAATGCATGCGAGTGGGGAGAAGAAGAAAAACGGCAGGAGAAGAAGATTGTGGGTGAGTTGTGTGACAGAAATGGGAGGAGAAGAAGAACAATGATGGAATGTGGATTTCTTGTAATATAGCAAGGAAGGAAAAGAAGAGTGAGTGGTTTGAATGTTTGAGAAAAGAAAAAAAAGAAAACATGGCTGCAGTGCATATGGGGTTAGGGATTATAAGAGGTGATGCATCTGTTTCTGGCTAAAATAAATACATCAGCCTCGTATGAAAATGCTGTGCTTTATTTGTGATTACATGCGTCAGTTTTGGCCTAAAATAAATGCATCTAATCTTGACTTGATGTGCCTATTTTCGGCCAAAATAGATACATCTAATGAGATAAAAATACTGCATTTTATTTTTTACTAGACACATCTGAACTTAACCAAATGGGTCTGTTGTAGGCTCAAATAGTCGCGTCTAATCAGAAATAAAATATAGTATTTTCACACAAAGTTGATGCATATATTTTAGCCCAAAATAGATAGATCTGATTCACCATAATTTACAAAAATGTCACCGCCTAATTTTATGTGACTGTTATTTTTAGAACAAAATCATCTAATCTCCGTATAAAGTGTATTTGGTACTATATATA